>JAOPUL010001697.1:34048550-34061500 GCA_027564515.1 Octopus rubescens
AATGGATTATTTCTTTCGATATTCATTATAAAATAAGATAAATTGAATTTAAATGAATTCCTTGATATTTTTTGAAAGTTGAAAATATTGTCATGTCCGATTTACGCCAAACTTGTTTTATTCAGAGTATTTTCTCATTATGCACTATTTTGTTATTTACGAATGTTTGCAGGGTCATGTTACTATCGGAATATTTTCTCATTATGCACTGTTTTTGGCTATTTACGAAGTTACCCCCAAAACCCGGGAATCTCGGGAACCCGGAATCCGATTTACGCGAAATTTGTTTTATTCCATTTGTATTCTCATTTCAGAAGCAACTTGCTTTCAAAGCATTTACCCATTATGCGCCCTTTTGGCTGTATTACATAACAGACAAGCAAGCAAGCACGTCAGATCAGAGTTTTAGTAGTATATAGATATATATTACTTGTTTCAGTCACTAGACCGCGGCTATATCGAGGCACCACCTTGAGCCGAGCGAATGTACTGTTTTTTTTTTCCTTTTTAAACCTGGTACTTATTCTATCGGTCTCTTCAGCCGAACCGCTAAGTTATGGAGGTGTAAACAAACCAACGATATATGTTTGTACGTTTATACAACATGCGTCTAGCAACATAGGACTAAAATGACTAACCTAACTAATGCTAATTTCCTGGATGTTAACCCAGATTTAGTTACAGGTGCTTATAAACCATACCATAAACCTAATGAAAAGCTAAGATATATTATCAGAGGGTCCTGCCACCCACCCATAGTATTTAAAAACTTAGTACCCAATATTAGTCGCAGGATCTCCAGCTTAATTTCCTCTAAAGAGATATTTGATAAGGCAGTCCCGAGTTATAATAAAGCACTTAAAGAAAGTGGATTTAAAGATAAAATTAGGTATATGCCTAACTCGAAACCACGAGACAAAAATAAAAACAGAAGTAGGAAAATTATTTGGTTCACACTTTCCGTCTCCCTAATTGTGAAGACTAACGTCGGTAGAAACTTCATAAACCTAATAGATTAGCCTTTCCCCCCTCATCATAAGTATAGTAAGATATTCAGTTGGCAGTAGATGAAAGTCAGCTATTCCTGCGGACTTTCCATGAGGTTGAAAATCACCCAGAAAGTCAAATCCGAAGAAAATCCGGGATGTTTCTTCAGAATAAAGGATGGCTGCCCACTACAACAAGAATGTAATGTGAAGTCTGTAGTGTAAGAAGTCACCATTACACCAGTAGAAACCAGCCATACAGAAATTGTAGAAAAATATGTGGGTATGCTGTCACGTGGTTATTGGAAAAGAGAATGAGAGAATTGTTAACGACATGAAGAGTGGAATTACATGGTTAGCGGACTACAGCAACAGCCCATATTTTGATGGTAGTCACAAGGTTCCTTGCACTGAGTCTTGACTTCAGGAGAAGTTTGAGGCGCTTCAAATATTATTTTTATTATTATTATTATTATTTGGTAGACGGAAACTGAAAGAAGTCCATCGTACGCATATATATATGTATATGTGTGTATGTGTATGCGCGTATGTGTTTGTGTATTTGTGTGTGTGTGTGTGTATGTGTGTGTCTGTGTCTGTTTATCCCTCGCCACCGCTTGACAACCAGTATTGATATGTTTATATTCCCGTAACTTTGCAGTTTGGAAATAGAGACCAATAAAATATGTAGCAGGCTTAAAAAATAAGTACTGGTGCCGATTCGTTTGACTAAAATTCAAGGTGGTACCCCAGCATGGTCGCAGTTTAATGACTGAAACAAGTAAAAGAATAAAAGAATACATATGTTTACACTAGCTTAAGTATTGTTTTTCGGATTTAATTTAAGTGTTCCCTCTACCCCCTTAATTCACAACGACTGGTATTCTAAATATGTTCTCACATGTGATGACACATATATGACATCTTGATTCATAAATAATAAAAAATATAAATAAAAAAAAATATAGCGTTCGATACAAGCATGTAATTATATAGGAATATTTATAAGGATGCAGGATAGACGTCTTTATTATTATTTCGTGTTTAGTACTCCTTCAGACATTATATTTACATGTACTATTTAGAAAAATATATAACCAAACGTTTCGCTTTCCTTTACTATGAGTAATTCTTAGTTAATTGATGAATGTTATTCCTTTCTATACTAGGCACGAAGGCCTGAAATTTTGTGGTAGGGGAGTAGTCGATGTTATCGACCACAGTTCGTAATTGGTACTCACTTTCTCGACCCCGGAAGAATGAAAGGTAAAGTCGACCCCGGTGGCATTTGAACTCAGAACGTAAAGCCGGAAAAATTGCCGCTAAGCATTTCTCCCGGCGCGGTAACGACTCTGCGTTCATAACATATATCATCCTCCTAGCTATGTCCAATCACATTCGTGACATAATTTAAGTGTGCAATCTGAAGTCACCCAAGTTGTTCCCGAACCTATAGAAAACTGCATACAAGACCTAAAACATGTCCTCATTAATCACTGTTACTCGCTATCGAACACCCACAAATTATTCTCAAGGGAAGCAAAGCAATCCTTCAGTAATCATACGACTTTGAGGATTTCTGGCTTTTCAAAATGTAGAACATAGACAGTAAAGTGTCGTAATCCAAATTAAAAGAAAAGTTATATTCTTGTTTCTCCCAGACAACCATTTTAGATGCATTTTTCGTAACAACGTCCAGAGAGCGAGCTGGCAGAATCATTAGCACGCCGGACAAAATGCTTACCGGCATTTCGTCCGTCTTTACGTTCTGAATTTAAATTCCACCGAGGTCGACTATGCCTTTCATCCTTTCGCAATCGATAAAATAAGTACCAGTTGTGCACTGGAGTCGATTAAATCGATTTCCTCTCCCTCGAAATTGCTGGCCTTGTGCTCAAAATTTGAAATCATTATTCATAACGACGTCTTTTGGGCACATTTTATCGACCACGGGGGTGGGGGTGGAAAGCAATATGAAATGTATGTTATTCAAACTCAGACAAAATTACTGCAAAGCATTATGTCCAATGCTCTACTAACTCAAATAATAACTCCAGTATTTAATTATTTAATTGATTAATTTAAATTTTGCGTAAAGCTGATAAAAGAGATATATAATAACTTTTAAACAGAAGAAAAAAAAAATAGAAAGGAGAAAAAGAGAGAAGAAAGAACAGGATTAAACATTTTGCAGATAAGGGTTTGTATCATTCAGTCATTGTTAAGGGGTGTCCTGCTATATCTTTACAAACTTTAAGCATTACTATTAGGTACACTAGTTTGATTAATGACCATAACATATTGACATATCTACTATAGTAGTTTTAAATTTTTTCCTTGGTGTCTGCGTACAAAAAGTCAGTTTTCTAATTTGTTGCGTGTAGTTTTGTCAGTTTTATGTCATTTTTTAAAAACTTCCACTTTTTTTTCAAGAGACACTTCTTTACTCTGTACTTATCATTAGTCTTTAAGCCGACGGATGAGTTGTTGTGATGCTCAACGAAGATTAAACTTAAACGAAATAGTTATCAATATGTTTTGCCTTCCACCGATTGCAATGTTTAGACTAGGTCTGTACTTTTTCTTTATAACGGTAGATCAAAGATATTTAGTTTGCTGTTATTGTCTGTAGCTTGTTTGAATTCAGCTAATTCTTGCAGCTTTTTTAATACTTTCAATGGAAGTAAATTCCTTCAATGATGCCACTTTTTTTTCTAGTTCCCTGAATTTAGTCCTAAATTTGGTTTGGTTTGGTGCCATAGAAGTTGGTGGAATGGCTGATGGCTGTTCGTGTTTTTACTAAGTTTATTAATCCCACAAATAGATAGAGAAACTTTCCTTGTCGATTGTGTGATTTGGATCATCCCTAATATAAGGTTTAGGCATTGCTAATTTGTTTTTTTTTTAGTTGGTGGGGGGTGGGGCTGGATTTCATTTTCCCCACACATTTAATCATTTTCAAAGATGTATCTCCTTCATAAAACCTTAAATTTATTAGTTTATTTTAGTTAATGAGCCACAATTTCTGCACCGGATGTCGCTATCTGGGAGTTGTGTGTTGCAAGGATAATTCTAAATCCTTTCCATTCTATTTTTTTAATTTTTACAGAGTAAACACTATACCCTTTAACTGACGCTAAATGACTTTGGTTATAAATCATAGTTTGTAGTTTTTTCCTCTCAAAATGGTAGAGACAGGTAAATATATCAGATATTAGAATCGAAATGTAGCTGTAGTTTATAGTTTCGTGCATCAGCTGAGCCAGCGTAGTCAGACGGTCAAGTTAGTGCATAAATGGGTCGGGGTTGTGAGTAGTAGTAGTAGTAGTAGTATGGAAATGACCGTACATTGTTTTAAGTGAATATTTATTGTGATACAGTCTTTTAGTTTATTTTTGCAATGGTTTAAGAATAAACAAGAATATTTGTTGTTCAAAATGGCGTATGTGACATAATATATTCTTCAAATGCTTGTTTGTGTACAAATAAAGAAATGTTGTGGTCCACTTTTGTCTAATTTCACATCCGTGTTACTTTTTTTTTGAGTAGGGATAAGCCAGTGCGTTTGTCCTTTTGTATTAAAATACGAGGGTGGCTGAAAGTTCATAGGCTGAATATGAAGGGTGATGCTACAACTGTGAAATCTAGCATGCATTATTTTCAACACGTCTTATTGATACCTGCATTGTTTCGTTTCAGATAAACTTATATCTGACTGTTCAAAGAAGACTTCAAAATAACTGGTAGCGACTACTCTTGAAAATGCACAAAATTTGGCATCATCGCGTTATCAAGTACCTGCCTACAAAGGGTTCAGCCCCAAAGGATATTCATGCTGTCATGGTCACTACATTAGGGGATGAAGCTCCAGGTTTATCAACAGTACAAAAGTGGGCAGCTGAATTAAAGAGGGGAAGAGAGTCTTGAAGATGACCCAAAGTCGGGAAGTCCTGCAACTGCAAGACTGTTGAGGCAGATCAAGCTGGTTTCCTTGAACGTTTCCTAAACCAGGATGAATGTTGGGTTCATCACTGAGCTAGAGACAAAGAGACAATTCATGCAGTAGAAACACCCCTCTTCACCTTCTCCAAAGAAGACCAAGGTCGTTTTATTTGCAGGGAAGGTGATGGCCTCAGTTTTTGAAGATGCAACAGAAATTGAATTAATTAACTATCTTCAAAAGGGCCATGCCATCAATGGGGAACACTAGGACAACTTGCTGAGGCCGTTACAAAAGGCTATCAAGACCAAACGCCCAGGAAAACTGATAAAAGGGGATCTTGTTTGATCAGGACAATGCTTTAGCACACAGATCGTTGCTCTCAATGGCTTCTGTGCATGACTGAGGCTTTGAACTAGTTGATCATTCTCCTGATTTGACCCCATTTGACTATCATCTGTTCATCAACATGAAAAAACCCCACTTGGTTTGGAACAAGTATCGCAGTGATGATGAGGTTGTATCTGCTGTTGAAGACTTTTTTGACCAACAGGATGAGAGTTTCTTCATCAGTGGGATCCAAGCACTGCAACATTGATGAAAGAAGTGTGTGAGCCGTAAGGGGTTCTATGCTGAAAAATAAACGGCATTTGGTTACATTCCATGAGAGTATCTTGGTTAGCCTATGAACGTTTCAGCCGTCCCTCAGACTTAAAAAAAATTGGTGGCATTTCTATAACAATTCCTATGAACTTAAAACAGCGTGTAAATATATGTAAATCTATATTTGTAAACATTCCAGAATACTGAACAATTACTCTCAATGAGATTGTCTGCCTTTGGCATGTGGCTGACTCGCTGACTTTGTCGTGTATGTCTTGAAACTAGTTCATATGACTTGAATAACCATTTTTATTTCATTGTTTTAGCTAACATAGAATATTATTTATAAAACAATCAGGAATTTATCCATTTTCACTATAAAATTGTGTATTTATGAAAGCTTCTATTACCAGTAACGCATTAATAACTTTTGTATATATACACATACCGATATAACACATCCTCTTGTATCTAGCTAATCTATATTACTGATATAATTTGAGTAGGCTCAGTATCTCGTTACCAGTAAGACTATAGAAAGAGTAGACATCACGATTCTTTGGCTATCGAACTGACGATGGACACCCTTCCCTTTCGTTTTTTAGAGGATCCTCATTATCAATTTCTCATCAAATGGACTCTAACGACCGTAATAATAAATCACAGTGCAGAAAGTATTAATCCTTTACACCCTTTTATAGAAGTTTCTTGATTTTTATCAAGTTAAACTGAAGCAATATTAATGAATTTAGTTGAACTGAGATATTTCAAGTATTTCGATATAAACTTACGGCTTCTAATTATAAACTAAGTACATAACAAAACATTGGCCAACTGACAGATGTTTGCAAATCAGTCATAACGTTCAATTTAGTACTTTTCCACTGAAACTATCGTTTTTGTTTGAATATTAAGATAAGAAAATGATATCAGAGGATCTCTGGTAGAATCACTGCAGTATCCGTTTCAGCACTACGCTTATCGACAATTTCAGATACCATGGCAACGGAAGTTATGGCATGGAAACTTATAAGAATGCTACGGTGAGAGGTGATACCTTTGCGCACGAATGTAGAATTGTATTATAATAGCTTTTGTTAGAAATCATTGGCTGTGGATGAGTTCATAATGGCAGTGGAATGACGTCATTATCGATAAATCCAGAAAGGCATCATTATGCAATGTTTAATTTCATGTAAATAAACGTATTCCTTGATTGCTGGGGTGACAGCTTATTAGTTGTATGTCAACTCTTAGATATATCGGAAATGATTGTAATACCAGACACACAGTTGATGACATCATCTATAATCTTAAGAGTAACTAGCAGGTGTACCCGGCGTTGCTCAGGTGATTTGTTGAACATTGCAATAGCTCCGACAAAAAAGCTTGAATGCGGTCAATAAGATGAAGAAAATCGGTAGAAAATTGCACAAGTAAGAGGGGGGAAAGTGGTAAAAATACCTGTTTTATGCGGTTTACCCCTATTACGCGGTTGAACTTTGAAACGATTTTGTGCTTAAAATCTGCTCGTAAACATGAGCAATGTGTGTGTAAAGTTTGAAGAAAATCAGTGGAAAATTGCATGAGTAATAGGGGGAAAAGTGGAAAAAATACCTGTTATATGCGGTTAAACTTTGAAACCATTTTGTATATAAAATCTGCCTGTAAACATGACTAATGAGGGTATGAAGGTTGAAAAAAATCGGTTTAGTGGTTTTGGCACTAGAAAGTAACCTACAGACACACACACACACACACATTCTTTCTTTTAATATATTAGATAAGATTATTTCATATCAAAAGAAAAAAAGTTTTGCAATTTTCTGCTACAGAAATTGGAAAAGTCTTTAGATGTTTCCAATTTAATACTTAATATTAAAAGGAGTAAAAGCTAAGTAATTTTAGTTGACCAAAACTATTTTCTCCTGAAGTTTGTTTATGATTATTGTAACATTGGATTATGTCCCTTTAATCGCATAGCCATTTTTGCCAAAAACAGCAAAAATAAACTGTTTTTTAAAGTTTTCATTGAAATTTAAAAAACAATAAATAGCTAATTCCCACCACAGTGCCCTTCTAAATGTCTGTGAAACTTTTCATGGAATTCCCTTGAACCGTTTGACTGTGAATCCATCGCCTTACAAATAATTACTTACTTATCACCCATCTCCAATTATATAGATAGATAAATATAATTTGAATTAATTGCTTATATATTTGTTGTTTTTTTCGTTCTTTATTTTGTGTTTATTTAATTAAATGCTGTTGTTATTATTTCTCTATAGAAAAAGGCAGTGAGCTGGCAGAATCATTAGCACGCCGGACAAAATGCTTAGCATTTCATCTGTCTTTACGTCTGGAGTTCAAATTCCACCGAGGTCGACTTTGCCTTTCATCCTTTCGGGGTCAGTAAAAATAAGTACCAGTTGGACACAGGGGTTGATGTAATCAACTCTCTCCATCCCCTGAAATTGCTGGCCTTGTGCCAAAATTTGGAACCATTATTTCTATATAGAAAGATTAAGATTAAATACAACAGTTAATCCTATAACAATACTCTCCCCCCTTCTCTTCCATCAGTGTATGGCCTAGTGGTTAGGGTGTTGCACTTAGGATTATAAGATCCTGGTTTCAATTCCCAGACCAATGGTTCATTGTATTCTTGAGCAAAACTCCCCACAACTCATTGAAATTTCCTTTTTTTTTTTTTTTTTTCCTTCTTTTCTACAAACTTTCCTACCTTCTTAATACAATAAGATTCTCTAGATCAGTATCTCTCAGACTGACAAATATCAGGGCCTCACCAAAACTATTAGCAAGACCCCCCCCCCACACTTCTGTACCAGCACTTCACTCTCCTGGCTAAGGGTTTCTGATTTAAGGACAAGGCACTAATCTTGACGGGTGGGGTTTAGTCAATCTCAGTACTTGATTAATTCTTTATTTTACTGACCCCAAAAGGAAGAAAAGCAAAGTTGACTCTGATGAGATTTGAACTCCAAACGTAAACAACCAAAGAAATGTCAGAAGGTATTTTTTTCTTCTGATGCTCTACTGATTCTGCCAGCTCTGCACCTTTCTCCCATTTTTTACGAATAAAAAACAAAAAGACCAAATAGAATTTGTATCTTTATATTTCCTCCATCTTTGCTATGGAATTTTTAAAAATGTTTAAAACTAACTTAATTTTACTAAACCTGACATTTAGTCTGCTCCCATCTTTTTCAGTCATCACAATCCCAGCCCCAGGAGAATCACTGCTCTACATTATTAGATACATAAAATATACAGGGGAGCTTTTTTAAAGTCTTTAACTATATATTTATAAAACTCATTAGCAATGTCAGCTACTAACTGGATATTTTTTGGCATTAAAATAAGTATTCTTTATATACTATTAGATGAAGGTGTGTGGCTTAGTAGTTAGGGTATTTGACTCACAATCGTAAGGTCGTGAGTTCGATTCCCAGCAATGCATTGTGTCCTTGAGCAAGACACTTTATTTCACATTGCTCCAGTCCACTCAGCTGGCAAAAATGAGTTGTGCCTGTAATTCAAGGAGCTGACCATGTCACATTCTGTGTCAGGCTAAATCTCCCTGAGAACTACGTTAATGGTACGTGTGCCTGTGGAGTGTCTTTCACGAACAGGCTGTTCCATTGCTCGAATCAACTAATCGTCGCAACTAATGGAGGAGTGCCACTTAGTTAGTTAGTCTTCACTATTAGATTTGTATTAATTAGTAAGTAGATATTATAGTGGTTTTTAAGACTGCAAAGTATTTTACTCAACACTAACATTTTCATCAATCCAAGACTTTGGTATTTTTATGTTATCAGTGCTGAAATGTGGAAGACAGAATTGACTTGAGTGGGATTTGAATTCAGAACACAAACAGCTGGAACAAATACTGCAAGGCATTTTGTTCAATGCTCTAAAATTTATACCATTTCACCCTTTTGTTACCATATTTCTGTTGAAATACACTACTTTTGTTTCAATTAATTTTGAAAATAATGAAGAATTTGGTAAAATAACTCTGTCCTTATTAAATTGGTATTTCAAACAGAACATGAAATTTTGATGGATGCTTTTGACTTAAAACAGGAAGTTTGTATCATAGAACTAGGTGAAGTCTCAGGTGAATTATAGGACAATTAGACTGACAGTCATATAATATTTAAGCCATTTCTTATCATATCTCTAAAGAACTTATTAAAATAGCTTTGTCATTATTAAGTTGGCATTCGAAACCTAAATCAACGTGAAATTTTGATGGAAGACTTTAATTTAGATCACTTTAAAACAGGAAGTTTTTATCATAGAACAAGCAGCGGACTTATCCTGGTTGGTGTCAAAAAGGTTAAGTTATATCTTCAACCTTCCCAAAGCTATGGATTTGTTTTAATTATATGATGATCACAATTATGAGCAAGAAATGAGTTTTTTGTTTTGTTTTTCTATTTAACAGTTGATTGGAGAGAAAATCGAGCATGCCCTTCATGAAGGATTAATTGTGATTGCCTGTATTGGGGAGAAACTTGAAGAAAGAGAAGCTGGTAAAACTGAAGAAGTTGTCTTTAGTCAAACAAAAACAATCATCAGTAAGTGAGATATTGATTTCTTAATTGACTTGTCATTACGTAGTTCATCATCATCATCCTTTAACGTCCGTTTTTCCATGCAAGCATGGGTTGGATGGGTTATGAGTTCAAATCCTGCTTGAACCATTGTACCAGTGTTTTCACTCAATGTTTATTATTATACATTTCTTATCATAGATGCAGGCATGGTTGTGTGCTTAAGAGGCTTACTTCCCAACCATGTGGTCTTGGGTTCAGTCCCACTGCATAGCACCTTGGGTAAATGTCTTCTACTATAGCCCTGGGACAACCAAAGCCTTGTGAGTGGATTTGGTAGATGGAAACTGAAAGAAACCTGTCATATATATATATATATCATCATCATCATCCTCCTTTAACGTTCGTTTTCCATGCTGGCATGGAGCTGGCAAGCCGAGGGGCTGCACCAGACTCCAGTCTGTTTTGGCTTGGTTTCTATAGCTGGATACCCTTCCTATCACCAACCACTTTACAGTGTGTGCTGGGTGCTTACATGTGTGTGGTTGTGTGTACCCTGATCTGGACATTATGTGATAGTTGTAAACAAGCATCACTGTCATAAAAGCCAGTGTTGTTCATTTCCAATCTTCCATGGAATCGTGTCCAGCCATGGCAGAAATATTACTTTGCTTAGAAACAAACAGGTGAGGGTTAGCGACAAGAAAGTCAGTCAACGGTAGAAAATAATTCTGCCGCAACAAATTCCGTCTGACTCATGCAAACATGGAATAGTGGACGTTAAATGGTGCTGATTAGGATGGTTTCTTAGTCTCCCAGTTTACAGTTCAGCAGTAAATAGGTGTTGCCCACCCCACCCCCACCTCCACCAGTTGTTAAATTCTTGCACCAACAATGTGAAGACACTCTGTCGGTAATGACGACGAGTGTTCCCGTTGATCTGATCAATGGAACAGCTTGCTCATGAAATTAACGTGCAAGTGGCTGAGTACTCCACAGACACGTGTACCCTTAATGTAGTTCTCAGGGAGGTTCAGTATGACACAGAATGTGACAAGGCTGGCTCTTTTGACATACAAGTACAACTCATTTTTGCCAGCTGAGTGAACTGGAGCAATGGGAAATAAAGTGTCTTGCTCAAGGACACAATGCACCGCTGGAAATCAAACTCACAACCTTATGGTCGTGAGCCAAATACCCTAACCACTAAGCTATATGTCAACAATACCAATACATAAAAACAAATGTGCAGAAAATATTCCAACCCGTAAACTGTAGAGAAAAGTGGATTTCATAAGAACAATATAAAAGATTTTTCTAGGAAAATAAATATTTACTGTTAAAAGAAAATGGTTGATATAGTTTCTTAAGAGAGAAATCACACTTGTGTGTGTATGGCTGTTCTTCCCCTATGTATGTGTGTAAGACTCTCCTTCTCAAAACACTTTTGTGTATGGCTGTCCTTCCTCAACATTCTTATATGTAAACATTTCCTCCCCAATACTTGTGTGTAAGCCTTTCCTTTCGAACACATTTGTGTGTATACCTTCCTTTCCTAACACACTTTTGTGCAACCTGTTCTTCCCCAAAACACTTTTGTCTATATGGCTGCCCTTTCATAGAGGCAGTGGGTGTTTTACTATCAATTACCTCTTTGTGTCTTGAAGACCTACTTCTAATAATATTGTTGCTAAGGCACAAGTGTGGCTGTGTAGTAAGAAGCTTGCTTCCCAACCACATTGTTCTAGGTTCAACCCCACTGCATGGCACCTTAGGCAACCAAAGCCTTGTGAGTGGATTTGGTAGACAGAAACTGAACGAAGCCCATCCTATATATATATATCTTTGTGCCAATGACATGTTAAAACACACATGCTGGTGACATGTTAAAGGCACCCGGTACACTCTCTGGAGTGGTTGGCGTTAGGAAGGGCTTCCAGCTATAGAACCCAAGCCAAAAATGGACTGGTGTCTGGTACAGTTCCCCAGCTTGCCAGTCTCCAGTCAAACCGTCTAGCCCATGCCGGCATAGAAAACGGGCGTTAAATGATGATGATGATGATGATGGTGATGAACACTAGCAACAATTCTATTATAACTGATTATCACACTCTGTTTCGATTCCTAATATTGATGAGTTAAAACAGTATAAATATTGTCTAATTAAGAAATTTTAAAAAGTAATTATAAAGACATTGTGATTAGTCTGTTTGATATTTTTTGATGACTTGAAGATTCTGATGTATTTTTGTTGTTGTTTAATGTAGAACATACCAAAGACTGGTCGAAAGTTGTGATTGCTTATGAACCAGTGTGGGCTATTGGAACTGGCAAAACTGCAACTCCAGATCAAGCTCAGAGTGTACATGCAAGTCTGCGTAAATTTATTGCTGAAAATGCTTCAAAAGAAATTGCTGACAATGTCCGCATTTTATATGGAGGTAAGTCACTATTAATAATACTTTCTACTATTGGCACAAGGCCTGAAATTTTACGTGGGTGGGGTGTAGTCAATTACATCAACCCCAGTACTTAACTGGTACTTATTTCATCAACCCCGAAAGGATGAAAGACAATCTCGGTGTAATTTGAACTCAGAATGTCAAGACTGGCAAAAGGCCGCTAAGCATTTTGTCCTGCATGCTAACAATTCTGCCAGCTTTTAACCCTTTAGCATTCAAACTGGACATATCCTGCCCAAATATTTTACCTGTTTTATGTTGAAACTAACAAGATCTGGCCTCTTAGACATACCTTACAATGTCATTCTAAAAATATACAGTCATATCATTGAAATCTCAAAGCTACAAGATAATGTATGATTAATTTAAAACAATG
>JAOPUL010001697.1:34201417-34215586 GCA_027564515.1 Octopus rubescens
TCCTGTGGTTTTGTTTTGGCAGGATTTTACAGCTGGATGCCCTTCCTAACACCAACCACATTCCAGTGTATGTATATACATATATATGCATATGTTACAGCAAATACATGTATCTGTGTGTTAGTTTTGCTGAGGTACTACTGCTGTTTTAATTAAATCTAATGAGGTACAGCTTCATACAGAATGCTACTTATGTTTGGTTGCTGTGGATATAAGACACACCAAAGACACATCTATGATGTGTAATACAAGTATGACACATCTAAGACATATCGAAGGTTATATCTTAGTTACAAGTGAAACATACATGAACATATCTAAGACATATTTAAGACACATATGAGACATCTACAATATCTAAAAGATATGTAAAACACATCTGAGACACACTAAAGACATGTCTCAGATACACTAAAGACACACCAAAGACACATGTCAGATCCATCTTAAACATGCCAAAGGCATATATCTCAGCCACATTTAAGACATGTGCAGAACATATGTAAGACACATCTCAGGCATATGTATATCACAGAGGTGTGTAAGACATGCGAGACACATCTCAGATACACCAAAGACATATCTCAAACTCAAATAAGACATCTGTAAGACACATGTAAGAAACACATCTCAGGTATATGTCAGACATAGTAGATACATGTAAGACATCTCCGATACATCTAAGACATATCTCTGTCACAAGAAAAACTTCTAAAATATATGTAAGAAACATCTAAGAATGGTTGCAGCTGGAAGACTTTTGATCATAGATCTGCTCAATCAGAAATCACCCAGGAGTAAACAACTGTTAACTCTTTCTGTTTCTACGTTGAGGATCCAGGGTAAAAAAAAGCAGGAGGACCCTTTGCCATTCGATCCCTAATATAAAGAAAATATTGCAAGTGGGAGGTCTCAAAAGGATAGAGAATATAAAGGATTAATAGATGCCCATAGATTAATGGGATTAAAATCTATTGCTCAAGCGTTTGTAACCTCAGGGAGGTATGGGGGGTGGGGTGGGGATGGAAAGTTCAAACAACCCCCCACCCCTAAACATTTCAGGAAGAGTCGAAAGGGAAGTAACTCCATTTATGCTTTTCCCAAGGTTGAAAAGCTTCAGTCAGAAATTGAACCTGAATATCCAGAGTTAGAGCATTAAGGAGTTAATTACTCTATACTCTACACCTCTACTCATTCTAGTCTAAAGGCGGCTTACCTTTACGTCTTCTCGGTGGACAGATTTTCGATTCTGTTTAAAAGGCTGTGAAGAGGAGGGAGAGGCGGAAGAGGAGAGAGAGAGAATAAGAGGAGGAGAGAGAGGAAGAGGAGAGAGAGGAAGAGGAGAGAGAGAATAAGAGGAGGAGAGAGAGAGGAGGAGGGAGAGAGAAAGAGGAGGAGGAGAAAGAAGCAGAGGAGGAGGAAGAGGAAGAAAGAAATAACAGATAAAAGTGAATAAGAAACAAGAACAAGCAATCAAACATTCAGAAAAAAAGTGTAAAAGCAAAAAGAAAGAAAGGGAGCCATGACAAAAAAAAAAAGAAAAGAAAAGCAAAAGTAAAATGAAGAGGAAGAAGAAAGAAGTAAAAGAAACAATGATTAGTAAAAAGGTTATTATTAATTAATTAATATTTATTAATAAGTGAAAAACACTAATGGTTCTCCAATTAATTTTTTTAATCATAAGAAAAAAAACTTTTTGGATCATTTTATACATTAAAAAAGGATAAAAATATATTTTAGCCTATACATTCCCCCATATATAATTAGCCTATACATTCACACATTTTTTAGCCTATACATTCCCCCCATATATTTTAGCCTATACATTCCCATATTTTTTAGCCTATACATTCACATTTTTTAGCCTATACTTTTCCCCCATATATTTTAGCCTATACATTCACACATTTTTTTAGCCTATACATTCCCCCCATATATTTTAGCCTTTACATTCACACATTTTTTAGCCTATACATTCCCCCATATATTTTAGCCTATACATTCACATTTTTAGCCTATACATTCATACATTTTTTAGCCTATACTTCCCCCCATATATTTTAGCCTATACATTCCACCATATATTTTAGCCTATACATTCACAAATTTTTTTTAGCCTATACATTCCCCCCATATATTTTAGCCTATATATTCACACATTTTTTAGCCTATACATTCCCCTATATATTTTAACCTATACATTCACATTTTTAGCCTATACATTTTTTAGCCTATACTTCCCCCCCCATATATTTTAGCCTATACATTCACACTTTTTTAGCCTATACATTCACACATTTTTTTTAGCCTTTACATACTCTCATATAGTTTAGCCTCTAATTATAAATACTGAATAATTTTCTCAATTTTAAAGTATTAGACTCATTAAATAAATGTATTTTTCACATTTAAAAAAAAAAATATAATTCTAATATTTGTGTTTGTGGCACAGCACAAATATTATGTCACATCTTCAGGGAACCACTGGCTTTACTATCTTCTTTCCCTCCCTCCCTCTCTTTACATATATATATGAATTAAGGGTTCTCAGAGAGAAGAACTGGCATTGCTAAAAATAGGTGTCAAACACCCCAATCTGTGAGTATTTACATTCTGATGTTAATTTGACAGGAGTGAATGGCCCCAAACTCACCGGAGATGGCTGATTGTGCATGTACTAGACTCGTGTGTTTTGCTAATTGATACCTTGTCAATAGTACTCTCGCTATGACCCTTGGCAGTGAGCAGGTGGTCACAGCTATCTCGTCAAATAACATATAGAAAATGGGATGAATACATCCACTGGGATTGTAAATACCAGATACGTAAATTAAAAATTAGAGAGAGAGAGCCAGGAGCTTACAGATCACAATACATATTTTCCTATAGAGGAATTAAATAATTATGAATTAATTAAGTGTTCTATACATGCACACACACACACACACACACACACACACACACACACACACATACACACACACACACATGTATGTTCTATAAATATATATTAAAACAAAAACTGGAATTTATGGTACTATTTTAAATACTGTAGTTACAAATGTTTCATTAGAATATGAAGACACAGCTTGGATCATAATCCTTTCTATATACGAGACATACCAAACTGAACACATGTAGACATGTACTCAGTTTATTTAATCCTTTAAAGCTAATAATTCACTTAGATGTGGTTGAATGTATAGGAAATACAAAAGTATAGAAATGCTTAATACACCTCAGTGTTAGCAGTGTGTAGAGTCTGTTATATTTGTGTATGTGTGTGTGTGTGTTATTTATGGAAGGTAAACAGGAGTACATATCTGAACCAAGGTTTCAATCAAACAACCTTCTAATCAACTATACAGAGACAAGACTGAAGAATAGTAATTATCATGATGCCAAATATGGCCACCTCTATTGTGGTTATCGTTAAAACATTCAGGAGAGGGGGAGAGAGGGGGAGCTTCTATATGGTCACAGAAGATGCTAAAAATAGAAACCAAATCTTTCAGTCAAATCACATTCTACCAGAAGATATTGGCTACTGAGTGCAGTTTGAGGTAAACTATGTTTGAAAAGACTAGATGGTCATGGCTGGAATGTTTTTGATCAAAGTTTGGTCTGGGACTAAACAACAGCCAGAACTACAAGAAACCAATAGAAGAATCGTTATAAGCTCACTCAACATGCTAGAAATATCAACTAAATTACTTTCATATCACATATTACTGTATTCAAAAAATGAAAAACAATGGATATATTGGATAATGTAGTCTGAGATAAACTGTGTCTGAATAGACTGGATGGTTATGGCTGGAAAGCCTCAAAGGTCTGCTAGATCAGGGCTGACCTGAAGTTAAAGAACAACAAGAAAATACTGGACAGTGAGGAATATACAAGATGCCTAGACTACTACACAGCACATCATGCAACTACACTGGGTTAGAATGCACACCACTACATCACCAGTGATATATGCAGAGTAACAACAACTATTGTAGTCAAACCATCTCTGCCTGCCTCAAGAACGTAAACACCATTGAGGGAGCTTCTACATGGTTATACAAAATGCAAAAAGTAACAGCTAAATATCTATCAAATCACACCATAATAAAAAATATAAAAACATTAGATGATATACTATTTCTATTCAGTTATTGTTGGTCCATAACTGGATGAAAGCCTCAACATGCCATTACCAACTTATCTATATTAGGTTATAGGCCTACCTATCCCTGCTGGCTAGTTGTATTTTGGACAGGGTACTCCCATGGTCAGATGATTAATAGCTCTGACCACTAGTACCTAGGTAGAATTAGAACTCAGAATGTGAGGCATCGACACCCAACACTAGCCATTCTTCCAATCCACTACAATGGAATGGCACTTTATTCATTAACCCTGAAATGATGAAAAGTAAAGTTGACCTCAGAGGGAATTGAACTCGAAACATAGAAAACAGAAATAAACACAGCACAAAACATTTTATCCAATGCTCTAATAACTGCCTCAATCCTATTTACTCTGAAAAAGATGGGATGGTCATATCTGGAATACTTATTATGAAAGACCTGCTCAATCAGGTTTGGATAAAAAAAAAAGGGTCAAAGGTCCTTCCTGAGTCATAAGGCTGGTTTCCCGGATTCTGTGGTGTATATATTCCCCTACCCCTGGATGGGATCCCAGTCCATCACAGGACTACTTATTTTTGATGGTTGAGTAGACTGAAGCAATGTGAAAAGAAGTGTTTTGCTCAAGAACACAATGCATCACCTGATCCAAGAATTGAAACCACAATCTTACGATCATGAATACAACATCCAAACCACTAAGCCACACACCTCCACCAATCAGGGTTGATGACCTGGGGTTAAATAACAACAAGAAACTTTGATGATCAGAGAGGGGAGAGGAAAGAAATTACAGTATAGCCAGACTGTTACATCATTGCACATCAGAGAGTTCCTCATGTAAGGCAGAGGAATGACATACCCAGAACATGGGATCTGCCAGTGACACCTAGGTCTGTGTCGTTTAAAGATGCCTAGGGCTACAGAAAGTAAAGACCCCTTTCGGTCACAAATGACTGCACCTAGAAAGTTCCCTTCCGAGGCACAAGTCTGGGCTCAGTTGTTTGTGGAAGACCAGCAGTCACCCATGCATACCAGTTTTCCCCTCTCCACGCTGCCGATGTTGTCCAAGGGAAAGTCAAAAGCCGATACAGCTTGCTACCAGTCACATCTCAACTCATTTCTACAGCTGAGTGAACTGGAACAACATGAAAATAAAGTGTCTTGCTCAAGAACACAACACACAGCCCGGTCTGGGAATTGAATTCACAACCTCACAATTGTAAGCCTGATACTCTAACCACTGAGCCATGTACCTTCACGAGGACTACAGAACAACAACACTTAAACAACCCCCCTATATTTCTATAATAGACCTGTTTAATAATAATGACAGGATAACCAGCTTGAGGGATGGACAAATGTTAATATGTTTGGATTTTGTTGTTTTGTGTTGGTTTGTATTATTTTCAACTAACTTTGAGATTTTACATACCACAATGAAAAATGTATATACATACCACTTTGAATAATTTACTCAAGGACTCTGGCATACTGTTTTTCTGAAAAACAGTAAAAAATAAAAATGAAAATAATAATAATAATGCACTTGGCACCACACCCAAAATGCTATCTAAAAGGCTGAAAGAAATTGGAATTGAAACTTGCATTGTTGACCTACAGAAAAGCACCATCCTATATTCTGCAAGAATCTTAAGAAGAATTCTTGAGATTTGAGCAGACTTGTTGTCACCAAACCTTAAGATAAAATACCTGCTAACTAAATTAGCATTCACTAGTGCAATAATAATCCTTTCTATACTGGGCACGAAGGCCTGAAATTTTGGGGGGAGGAGAGTAGTCGATTTTATCGACCCCCAGTTTGTAACTGGTACTCACTTTATCGACCCCGGCGGCATTTGAACTCAGAACGTAAAGTCGGAAAAAATGTTGCTAAGCATTTTTCCCAGTGTGCTAACGATTCTACCAGCTGACCACATTATTATATAATAATAATAATAATAATAATAATAATAATAATACAGGTTATGCAGAAGACAGCACTTCTTGGTACATCAAGGATTTTAAGGAACCCTAGTCTATGTAAGGCACAGGAGAGGAAGCAGTGAGGGATTCTTGTCAACTTGTTGTTGACTGCTTCCTAACTGAAATATCCAGACTGTTTAGCATTTATGAGGTGATATCAAACAGTTCCCAGACTAGCTATGTTTAATAAAAAATAACTTATTTACCTAAGTTTTAACATTATCTCCTTCAAAATAGTCACCTTGCGCAAGAAATACACCGGTCCCAGCCTTCCTGTTACTTTTGGAATCTGGTTTGGAAGTCGTTTTCCGTAAGCGAGTCGAGGACCTTCTGCGATTCGCTCTGGATCTCAACAACGGTGTTAAAACGGTGACCGTTGAGCTGCATTTTCATTTCAGGGAAAAGATGGAAGTCCGCAGATGCTAAATCTGGCAAATAGGGAAGGTGCAGAAGCAATACCATGTTGTTTTTGGCAAGAACTCACGAATGAGGAGAACTTGTTGAAGAATCCAATTCTTCTCACTCCACAGATCTGGTCGCTTTTGCCAAATGTCTTCCCTCAAATGCCTCAAAACATTGCAGTAGAACTCTCGATTGACAGTCTGGCCCTGGGGTATGAATTCTTGATGCACAATAGTGCAGATGTTGAAAAAAAACAATGAGCATGCTCTTGATTGAGTGGTCATGGAGATGAAGGCCTCTTCTATTGTGACGATTGCTGTTTTGTCTCAGGATAGCACCTGTAGACCCAAATCTTGTCACTGGTGATGATTCTCGATATGAAGGATGGGTCATCAGCGGTACGCTGATGGAGATCTTGACATACTTCAACACAATTTTCTTTCCTCTCCTTGACAAAATTGCAGACTACAGCATACACATGATCACAAAAATAAAAATTTCACAACTTGTGATGTCACTTGGCACACTGCCTCATAAAGGTTACTGCTAGCTATCACTGCGCACACAAACGTGTGCTGCCATCTGCTGGCACACTACAGAACTAGTCCAGGAACTTTTTGATACCACCTCATAAGTATCTGAGATTTACAAAAATGATAATAATAATTCTTTCTATTATTATTCTTCCTTTCAGGGCCTGAAATTTTGTGAGAGGGGGCTAGTCAATTACATCAACCTCAGTATTCAACTGGTACTTATTTCATTAATTCGGAAAGGATGAAAGGCAAAGCCAACCTCGGTGGAATTTGAACTCAGAATGTTGACGAAATGCCTTTAAGTATTTTGTCCAATGTGCTAACGATTCTGCCAGCTTGATGCCTTAAATACTAATAATGATGATGATGATTATAATTTTAGCACAAGGCCAGCAATTTTAAGTAGCGGGATATAGTCAACTGCATTGACCCAAGTATTTGACTGGTCGACCCTGAAAGGATGAAAAGCAAAGTCAAAAATGGCTGAAACAAGTAAAAAAAAAAATGTAAATGCAAAAGAAAATAAATTAAAAATTAATAAATTTAATTTCAATATAATGACATCATAATGACATAGCAATTAACGAGAGAACCAGATTCACATATTTCATTTACAGCTGGTAATTATGTTTACACTCTCTCTCTCTCTCTCTCACACACACACACACACACACACACACACACACACACACACACACTTTGCAAAGCAGTAATTCAAACATAAGCACCACAAGACTTTTTCTTTCACTTTATAAAAATCCAAATGTCACATGAAATATAAAGGGTATATTTACTACCACTCATTATTATAAATACATGGATTTCGTTTTATTTAATATACTAGCATTAAAATCATTTATAATAATAATAATAAAATAATAATAATAATAATAATAATAATAATCATAAATATCTTTATATCACTCAGCAAAGTTGAATCTCATTGCCCAGGTCATAAATGTTTCATGATAAATTGAAGATTAAAGGAAATACAAGTAAATATAAGAACATATGTATTAAATATAGGTCAGTGGGTGCTAATATACACTAATGAAATATTTTAGTAAAAAACTAGAAGAAAAAAAAAGCATGTGGGTGAGAAAATGAAATTAAAAATAAAAAGGATAACACTTGATGACTAATACTGAAAGTATCGTCTGTTTCCAGCAAATATGGGAGACAACTCTGGATGTATTATTTGCATTTTCAAACTTCAGCTCCAAATCACAAAATAGTTTCAATGTGATGATAGCTCGACCTGCTAGAAATAGTAACTAAAATGTCCCTCAAATCATATTCTACCCTCTTACAAAAAGAAAGGACATGTTAGACGATATGGTCCCACATTAAAAATAAAAATCATCTTTAATCATAGTTCTGCTCTTTAATGAAACAATATAAGCATCATCCTTGTAGCTTACTGGTTTTTATCTTTAATCCTTTACTCGTTTCAGTCATTAGACTGCAGCCATGCTGGAGCACCTCCTTGAAGGGTTTTATTTTTTTAAGTATGGTATTTATTCTATTGGTCTCCTTTTCATGAACCACTAAATTATGGGGAGATAAACAGAAAACACTTGCCCAAGGTACTGCACAGTGGGACTGAACCTGAAACCATGTGATTGCAAAGCAAGCTTCTTAACCACACAGCCATGATTACACTTATATACAGAATTGTTTAAAATTGAAATAATTTAGAGATAGAAGAATGAGAGGAATAAGATAGATTTGATTAAAAAGGAATCTTAACAATGCCTGAAAGCTTAAAGTAAATAAAGAGCAGAAAATCAGCAGAAATAATAAAGAAAGTAAAATAAAATGTCTGAGAGAAAATAGTAGCATTTCTTTATGTCAGAAAAAGGGATCAGGCAGAACATTTAGATGGTCCTTTATTTATTATTAAATATTTGGTGTTTAGATTAGAAAATAGTTTGCTGGCACAGTGAGGTATCAAGTGTGTACCAGTGAGGTACTAGTGTGTACCAGTGAGTTACCAGTGTGTACAAGTGAGGTACAAGTGTGTACAAGTGAGGTACAGTGAGGTACCAATTTGTACAAGTGAGTTACAGTGAGGTGTCCAGTGTGTACCAGTGAGGCACAGTGCGGTACCAGTGTGTACAAGCGAGGTACCAGTGAAGTACAGTGAGGAACCAGTGTGTACTAGTGAGGTACAGTGAGGTACAGTGAGGCACCAGTATGTACCAGTGAGGTACCAGTGTGTACCAGTGAGGTACAACACAGGTATAAATGAAAAGACAGGTCAGCCTACCTCATGGCAGACAAAATGGAAAAGACATTACCCTAGATGATGGTGAAGGAGACATGATGAAACAGCCACTCTGACTCACGGAGTGACAAATGTTTTTTAAACCATGTCAGCAAGTAGAAAAAACAACTCTAGACAAGTTTCAGTCTTGTTGTGACCTCATGAGCAAAAGATTGTTCTCATATCCTCACCCACACAGTATTTATCCCATAGAGACATCACTTGCTACACAGCCCTGCACTAACCACTTTTCCCAACATCCTTCCACTTTTCCATGATGCTAACTTTCTGCAACCCCCCCCCCCCTGCACTTGATTCAAGATGAACATCAACTACATCAATTTAACTAGTCTCAAAGAATCTGCTAAAGTCATGAACAAAAACCCTTCACATGACTAAAAAGAAATACACCCTTCACTGCATTTGTCTAATTATGAGGATCAGCTGAAAAGTTCATCGGTTGACCAAGATCCTCTCATGGAATCTGACCAAATGAGGTTTATTTTTCAACATAGTCCCCCTTGCATTCTACACACTTCTTCATTCAGTGTTGCAGTGCTTGGATCCCAGTGCTGAAGAAGCTTTTATCCTGTTGGTCAAAGATGTCATCAACAGCAGATATGGCATCATTATCACTGCAATACTTGTTCCCAGCCAAATGTTTTTCATGTTGGGGAACAAATGATAGTCAGATAGGGGTCAAATCAGGAGAATAGGGAGGGTGATCAACCAGTTCAAAGTCACAGTCACGCACAATAGCCATTGAAACTAAGGACTTGTGTGCTGGAGCATTGTTCTGATGAAACAAGACCCCTTTTGTTAGTTTTCTTGGGTATTTGGTCTTGATAGCCTTTTGTATCTGCCTCAGCAAGTTGGCATAGTATTCTCCATTGATGGTGTGGCCCTTTTGAAAATAGTCAATAAACACAATGCTTTTTGCATCCCTCAAAACCGAGGCCATCACCTTCCCTGCAGATGAAATGACCATGGCCTTCTTTGGAGCAGGTGAGGTGTGTTTCCACTGCATGGATTGTCTTTTTGTCTCTGGCTCAAAGCGATGAAGCCAACACTCATCTTGGGTTAGGAAATGTTCAAGGAAACCAGCTGGATCTGCCTCAAACAATGTCAGATTTTCCTGTGTTGTGATCATCCTGGTGCACTTTTGATCAGGAGTCAGAAGTCATGGCACCCACCAAGCAGAAACCTTTGTCATGCAAAGTTCATTGTGCAGAATATTCTCAACTCTCATGGGATATGCTAATGGCAATGGCTATTTGATTTATAGTCAGTCGCTTATCCTTGAATGTCCTTGGGGGCTAAACCCTTTTTCTGAAGGTACTTGATAACACCTCGATGCCAAATTTTGTCCATTTTCAAAAGAAGTGGCTACTAGTTACTTTTGAAGTCTTCTTTTGAACAGTTGGGTATCAGTTTACTTGTTGGGAAAGAAACAATGCAGTTACTAAGAAAAGTTGAAATTAATGCTTGCAAGATTTCACAGCTCTACCGTCACTCCTTTATAGTCAACCTATGGACTTTTCAACCCACCTTCGTGTGTATGTGTATATATACACACACACACACACACACACACACACACACACACACACACACACACACACACACACAATCATCATGGGTTGGACTTGCTATATATCGTTGTTACTATTATTTAAAACAGTTTGATTCGGCTCCATGTAACTTAAAGTTTTGCAGGCTTCTAACAGAGACCTGGCTTGTTCAGGCTCAAATTACCGAATATATATATATATATATCATCATACGTCTGTTTTCCATGCTGGCATGTGTTATACGGTTTGACTGGAGACTGGCAAGCCAGAGAGCTGCGCCAGACTCCAGTCTATTTTTGGCTTGGTTTCTCCGGCTGGATGCCCTTTCTAACACCAACCACTCCAGAGAGTATACCAGGTGCCTTTTAATGTGTCACTGGCACATACATATACAACGGGCTTCTTTCAGTTTCCATCTACCAAATCCACTCACAAGGCTTTGGTCGGCCTGAAGCTATAGTAGAAAACACTTGCCCAAGGTGCTACGCAGTGGGACTGAACCCGGATCCATGTGGTTGGGAAGCAAGCTTCTAACCACACAACCATGCCTGCGCCTATTAATATACACACACACACACACACAAATTTACATATGTATGTGTACATATAACGTATGTGTACATATATATATATATGGAAGCATCTGTTAATCTCTCAAGACCATGAATCTGTGCCTGGAAAGTCTTGTTTCAGTCTTGTTGGCAGAACAGCACCTGTTGTGACTGTAAACACGCCACATGTGACTGTCTACAATCTTGGCTGCATTAACTGCACTTGAGGGCACTGTTTGCCAGTCTTCTCTTGGTGCTGTTTCTCCATTAAATTTGCTTTTCTTGTCTATGCATCTGCCTCTCCTCATATCTTTATAAACCCCTTTCTAGTTTCAGTCTCCAACAAGAGCAATCAGCAATGTCCTCATGCTTTTCAACATTCATTTAAAGGGACTTCATGTCACTCTTGCAGACGGTTTTTGAACGGAAGATAGGGTCATCCTTGTTTTCTCTTACTGGAGGCCAGTTTACCATATAGATTGAGATTTGGTATCTGCATGCGAGCCAGGATCCCATTGTCTGTGACTCACTTGAGGTTCAGAATCCGTTTCAGGTTACATATGTGGTGGATTTTCAGATGTTGCTACTCCGTAGAGTAGCTACTCCAGGTCTCGTTACCGTAAAGCAGTGTGCTGAGAACACAAGT
This sequence comes from Octopus rubescens, assembly GCA_027564515.1. Taxonomy (NCBI): domain Eukaryota; kingdom Metazoa; phylum Mollusca; class Cephalopoda; order Octopoda; family Octopodidae; genus Octopus; species Octopus rubescens. Next base: position 34,213,509 of record JAOPUL010001697.1, read on the forward strand.
TCTGTAGACTGCAACCTTGATGTGCAATGTGGAGGAGGATATTCTGAAAGTTGCTAGACTAAGAACAGGATGGAGAAAAGTCAGAGATCTATTACTTCTGTTGGTAACAAAAGGGTCTCTCTCTTTGTCAAAGTGAAAAGCAGATTGTATGATGCTTGTCTATGAACAGCAATGTTAGATGGTAGTGATACATGAACCTTGAATGCAGAGGATATGCGAAGAAGTGAGAGGAATGAAATTAGTTGACTTTATGGGATGTGCAACATCAGTGTGCATGTATGACAAAGTAGAAATTTGTTGAGAGAAAAATTGGATGTAAGAGGATGGTGGAGTAGGATATGGCCTAGTTACCCATATGGTTAATCAGGTTATTCAGGAAGGTGTCATACTCAAGGATGAGTGAATCAACATTATAGTCAGCTCAAGGATAAAGGGGATACCTTACATAGAAATAATTACAGTGGTATCAAATTGCTGGACCAGGTCATGAAAGTTAGAGAGAGAGAGTTATAGTTCAATTAATTAGGAACAGAGTTAGACTAGATGTGATGTAGTTTGGTTTTGTGCTGGAGAGTACTACCATTGACACTATCTTAGACAACTGCAGAAGTATTTAGCTAAGAGTAAACCATTGTATTTGGCATTCATTGACCTGGAGAAAGCCTTCAAAAGAGTCCCCTTGCTTTGTGATATGATGGTCTCTGAGGAAGCTAGTAGTAGATGAAATGCTTGTGAAAACCATACAAGCCATGTCTAGGGCTGCAGTCAGTAAGATAAGAGTTAGTTATAAGTTCAGCAATGACTTTAATGTACAAGTAGGAGTTCACCAGGTCTTGGTTCTCAGTCCCTTCTTATTCATCAATGTCTAGACCAAAATGAAGGAATTTAAGACTGGCTGCCCCTGAGCTCTACAATATACTGATGATCTCTCATAGCAGAATATGTAACAGAATTAGAAAAGAAATTCCAGTTCTGGAAACAAAACCTGGAATCAAGGGGCCTTAAAGTTAACTTTGCAAAGACCAAAGTAAGCAGGAAAGCAGACAGGACTCTACCCCCTTTAGGTAAATGGCCCTGCTCAATATGTAGGAAAGGTATAGACAGGAACTCCATACAATGTACCCAGTGAAAGCTATAGACACACAAGAGGTGCACCAAAATCACAAGAAGGTTAACAGAGAAAGTAGTGTTTATATGTAAAAGATGTGCAGGAGCAATGAACATTCAGGACAGATGGGAAACAGATTTTCTCAAATGCACTGTAGGTTCCCTGATGGTGGTAGTTTCGGTTACCTGGGTGACCTAATTAGCAGTAGAGGAGGATGTTCTGAAAGTGTAGTTACTAGAATAAGAATATGATGGAGAAAGTTCAGAGTGCTATTACCTCTGTTGGCAACAAAAAACATTTCTCTGAGTGGAAGGCATATTGTATGATGCTTGTGTACAAACAGCTATGCTACATGGTAGTGAATGCAGAGGAGATGTGAAGACTAGAGAGGAATGAAGCTAGCATGCACATTGGATGTGCAATATCAATGTATCTGTACAACAAAGTGCTAATGTACTGAGAGGAAAGTTATGCATAAAAGGAATCCGATGTAGAGTGCAAGAGAGAAGACTGTGCTGGTTTGGTTATGTAATGGATATGGATGAGGCCAGCTGCATAGAAGTGCTGGTCACTTAAGTATTTGGAAGTAAAGTAGATGGAGATGTAGAGGTATATGAGGGGTAACTATAGTGGGTGGGCATGGGGGAAGACATGGAAGGCCCTAGGAATAATAGCTGAGGTAAGGAAGACAGTAACCTGTGGCACAAAGGGTTAGGGGATGTAATGTGTCTGGGGGTGGGGTTTGTTAGGGAAGGGGAGTGGGGTAGGGAGATGAGATGTGCAGTGTCTTCTGGGCTCCCCCCCTACAAGTTCCATCAATTTTGATTGCAACTTCTTTATACAGCTGTTCTTATCCATAATATACATCACATGGCCACCCCAGCAGAGTTTTCTCTCTTGCACACTATATATATATATATATATATATACATGAATTACAAACGATGAGAATGAGTGCTCAACACCGGAT
>JAOPUL010001697.1:34268825-34282810 GCA_027564515.1 Octopus rubescens
CAGTGGGATTGAACCCAGAACCATGTGGTTGGGAAGCAAGCTTCTTACCACACAGCCACGCCGCACCTATATATATATGTGTGTGTGTGTATGTGTATAGTTATTATCATCCTTTTAATGTCCACTTTTCCACATGGGTCAGACACAATTTGTTGAGGTGGATTTTCTATGACTGGATGCCCTTTCGGTTTCCAAGTAAGGTAATATTTTCCCAAGACCAGATATGTTTTTACAGAAGACTGGAGACGAAGGACACTGCTACACCAGATTACATTAGTTTAGTGTGGTGTGGGGAATGTAGTGTGTAGTCTGATGTAGTATAATGTAATGTATTGTGGTGTGGTGTGGTGTGGTGTGGTAAGGTTGGTAGTAAAACGTCTCTGGGCTTTCGGTATTATTTTACACCACATGCCCCAATTGACATCAATTAACTAATGTAAACAGCTGGATATTGCTGAATCAGAGCGGTTTCAGCATAGTGAGTGTGTGTGTGTGTGTGTGTGTGTGTGTGTGTGTGTGTGCACATACATACACACATTGATGCAAATGACCCAACTATCTGTAATAGTAACTTCAAGAAACCAGCCAACCACTTAAACACTACCAGTAAAGTAAAGAGGCAAGCCAGATAGATGCACCATCACGAGGAAATCAGGTAGACAGATGGCTGTGAATATTAAGTATTTCCTCAGTGAAGAATATATCGCTAATGACTACAGAACAGGAGCCAGACAGACAGACAGACAGACAGACAGACAGATGACTATCTGGAGAAGGAAGTCATCTGCTAGATTTAGGTGGACATAGGTACAGGGAGATTGTAAGTGATGTGTATAACAATGGAGAGGTGGAGAGAATGACTTATAACAGAGAGGAAACCGGAGTATCTATGAGATGACCAGTTAGAAGCCATAGATGGGATCTGTGGCTGCAGCAAGGTGCCAGGTAGATGAAAGGTGACAACATGGTTGTGATATGCTACAGTAGTAATACTGTGACTATATTTTTCATAGATTTATATGGAGTAACTTTACATTAAGGAGTGGAATATACAATTACCTGTAATCCACATCCTCCGTGGTCCCAGCAGACAAAATGGAAAAGGCATTGCCCCGGAGATTGGTAAGGGAGATGCGTTAGAACAGCCACTCTGACTCATGGGGTTCGCTGCTCCCAAACACCAGTGCTTGTATATTTCATTTGACTTGGTTTCTATAGCTAGAAACCCTTACTATTGCCAACCACTTTAATTTTATATATCATCATTTAGTGTCCATTTTCCATGCTGGCATGGGTTAGATGGTTTGACTTGAAACTGGCAAGCCAAGGAGCTGCACCAGACACCAGTCTATTTTTGGCTTGGTTTCTATGGCTGGATGCCCTTCCTAACACCAACCACTCCAGAAAGTGTACTGGATGTGTTTAATGTGTCACCAGCACATGTGTATTTAACATGTCACCGGCATGGGTGTTTTTAATGTGTCACCGGCACGTGTATTTAACGTGTCACCTGCTCGGGTGTTTTTAACGTGTCACCGGCACAGGTCTTTTTAACATGTCACCGGCACAGGTCTTTTTAACGTGTCACCGGCACGGGTCTTTTTAACATGTCACCGGCACGGGTTTATTTTAACATGTCACCGGCACGAATGATTTTAATGTGTCACCAGCACAAGTGTTTTTAATGTGTCATTCCGTAAGGTGGTTGGTGTTAGTGAGGGTATCCAGCTGTAAAAACCCTGCCAAAACAGACAGTGAAGCCTGGTGCAGTTTTCTGCCTAGTCAGCTCCTGTCAAACCGTTCAACCCATGCCAGCATGGAAATCGGACGTTTGATGATGATGATGATGATGATGATATTACAACATACCTTGATACTGTGTGGACTGGGATCCCCATTGAAAGGTCAATGATATTAAATAAAGTGTTAAACACGATATGCAAATTAGTTGCTCCATTTCACTGAAGTGACTGGATTTGTTGAATATATAAACAGATTGGCTGCTTATTTCTCTGGTGATGTTAACACCTTTGATGAGACTCCAATCTATGGAGAAATAGTTAAAATCTGCCATTTCTGTAGAGCTACTGCATTGGTTTGACACACACACACAATGAACGGAGTATACTCTTACTCAGTTTTGAGTTTCTCTCACAAGGATGAGCCAAATGTCTCCTATTAAAAATTTACAGAGCTATGGACATACAACAACATCCCCCTCACATAAGTGCCATCTTCTTCCTCCCCAAACATACTAAATACCAGAATACTGACAAGCTAATAAAGGCACCTCTAGCTGATTACTTTAAGCTAGTAGAAATAGTAGCCAAATCACCCTCAAATCATACCCTACCAACTTAAAACAATATGAAAATAATATGAAAATAAAAACACATTGGATAATTTAGTGCAAGATATACAATGTGACTGGATTGTCACAGCTACAATGTCTGATTGGATGGTCACAGCTACAATGTCTGATTGGATGGTCACAGCTACAATGTCTGATTGGATGGTCACAGCTACAATGTCTGACTGGATGGTCACAGCTGCAATGTCTGATTGGATGGTCACAGCTACAATGTCTTTGATGTCAGGTATTAAGTGTGACCTGGGGCTAAACAACAACTAGAATAGCTGAAAGTCAAGAGAACTTCTATGTAATCACTCAACCTGCTAGAAATAACATTCAAATCTCCCTCAAATCACAACTGATCCCTTAATAAAGGGAATACATTGGATCATTTACACCTAGATCCTTTATGTCCAAAGGAAACATCCAGATGATTATGACTGGAATGGTTTTGACTGTAGGCCTCCTGGAAGGAATATCCAAAACATTGGAATACTAACCAAACTATATCTTGGAGCCTTTATGTGACCATTTGGCCTGCTAGAAATAACAGCAAACTCCCCTCAAATACCACAGTATTACTGTCTTTAAAAAAGGAGGGATACATTGGATGTGATCCTAGATGCCCCTTAATAGCCATGACAGTCAATTAGAATGCTTCTAAGGCCTTTGTCAACATTTACTGAAATCCACTGATTTTGTTTCAATTAATTTTGAAAGTAATTAAGCATTTTGTAAAATAACTTTGTCATTTTTAAGCTGATGTTTGGAAAAATAATACAAAATTTTAAAGGAAGGTTTTAATTTCAATCTAAAAGAGGAAACTTGTATCATAGAACCAGGGATGTTGTTACCAAAAGGGTTAATCATAAACCAACTAAAATATAGCTGATCAAGGACAAAATCATAACTACATATTCCTAGAACATGTAAATGGTAAAATTAATTCTTTAACCCTTTAGCATTCAAATTACTCTGTCAAATGTAATGCTTATTTAGTTACATTATTTTGACATTTCGACGCAGTGAATGTTTATTTTTAGAATGACATTGAAGAGTAGGAGTGAGAGGCAAGATCTGGCCAGTCTGAAGATAGAACAGGATGAATATTCGGGTTGGATATGACCAGTTTAAATGCTAAAGAGTTAAACATCTTTACAGTCAAAATGATGGAAATGTTTTTCAGTTTGTTTTCTTTTGTTGTTGTATTTTTTTTTTATTTCTTTTAATTTATTTTTTTTTCCGTCTTCTTTAGTACTCTGCCAGTATAATTCTAATTGTTAAGTTGAAGCATTTGAGAATTCCAGTTTCATAGATAACTACTACTTCGAATTAACAAACTAAGCACTAATCACCAAACTTGTCCAAAAGAGAATCTTTAAATAGATTTCTATAGCAATCAAACCAACCAAACTCAATCTTCTCTGTATTTAACTAAAACACCTTTCACTAAACAGATTTATTTGCAGCGTATAAAGCCAGTTCAAAAAAGTTTTCAACTTAAAAAGTGTTGCTAGAACTAGGTTGACACAGACTTCTTCATCGACAAAACAGACTGTCTTCTCTGCCGAAACTGACATCAAGTTATAACAATAGAACAAGACAATTAATAGTGTTATTTTCTAAAAGGTTTTACACCTGTGTGTTTGTGCCATTATCCAAACAGGTATTATAAAGTATAGAGAAGCAGAGAGCAGAACTTGGTGCAGTGTTTAAACTTGCCAGTTCCTGTTGAACCCTCCAACCCATGCCAACATGAAACACAGACGTACAATGATGTTGATGATGATGATGATGATCATCATCATCATCATAAAATGTCACCAATACCAACAAGATCCAACTTGTATTTAAGATTCAAGTTGTATTAAGGTCAAAGTGTATAAAGTTCCAAATTGTAATAAGATTAAATTGCATTAAAATTGAACTTAAAAACAAAACAAAAAAATACAAAGTTAAAACTTCATCATCATCTAACATCTACTTTTCAATGCTGGCATGGGTCAGATGGAATTCATTGAGGCAAGAATGGTATTATTTCCCCCATGACTGGACATTTTTCCATGAAAAATTGGAAATGAAGGACATTGCTAGTATGACAGTGATACATGCTTACGACTATCATGCAATGTTTAGATTAACAGACACAAACACACATACAAATATATATATATATATACACACACGGCTGCACCAGGTTCCAGTCTGTTTTGGCTTGGTTTCTACAGCTGGATGCCTTTCCTAACCCCAACCACTTTACAGTGTGTGCTGGGTGCTTCAACGTGCCAGCAGGAATGAAAATCAGTGCTGTGAGGACTGAGACACTCGTCTCCTCAAGGAAGCCTGCACAATGCACTCTACATGTGGTGAGCGGGTTCCACTGAAGTAAGCGGAGAAGTTCAAGCATCTTGGAGCCACTTTTACAAGTGATTGAATGCAGCAGAATGAATTAAGTGCAAGAATTGCAGGAACTGGCACAGGTATGTGCCAACTTTAGCATTCAGCAATCAAAAGAAGGGAAGTAGGTGTAAACGCCAAACTCGCTATCTTCAATTCAGTGGTCCTGCTTACCTTTACCTATGGTCATGAATCTTGGGTAATAACCAAAAGAATACGATCACAAATACAAGCGACCAAGATGGGATTCCGCTAAAGGGACTTTGGAGTAACATTACTCGATAGAGTGCATAGCTCAGAGATCAGAGAAGTGCTTCAAGCAGAGCCACTTCTTCTCCAAATTGTGGTAAGAATGTGTCTCAGGAAAGAATTACAGGACAAGGTTTATGGGCAAAACCAACTGGCAGAAGACCCAGGGGCAAAATGGCTGGAGAACACTCATGAGCTTAGTTGGTCTCACTTGGTCAGATCAATTGGAGACCATCACTTCTGACAGGACCTGATGGGAGGTGGGCTTGAGGACTCTGCTTCCATGACCTTCCCAGGAATAATTAAATGGTTGAAGATGAGATGAGATACACACACACACACACACAATCACAATCACGCACACACAGATAGATACTAGAAAAGCAGTGATCTGAAGTAGCAGAAGATAATTACAGTAAAGACAAAAAAAAAACAGAGAATGATGTATGAGTCTCAATAAAGGATTAAATATCTTCTTTCACCATGCTTGTTGTTGTTCTGACGAAGGTCGTCTCTGACCAAGCAGACCTATAGTCATACGTGTTCAACCCATAGCCATCATGTCTTTTTCATATATCTATGATGACATTATCCAATGAGTAAGGAGTGACTAAATGGCAAAGTGGCAGAATCGTTGCAGCATCAGACAACAGGCATGGGTGTGTGGTAAGAAGTTTGTTTTCTTATCCACATGGTTCCAGGTTCAGTCCCACTGTGTGGCAACTTGGACAGGTGTCTTCTATTCTAGCACTGAGCCAACGAAAGATGTGCAAGTGGATTTGGTACATAGAAACTGAAAGAAGCCCATCACATATATATCTGTGTGTGTGTGTGGAGGGGTGGGGTGAGAGTCTTTATGTTTGTGCTTGTCAACCCCCTCACTGCTTGACAACCAGTGTTGGTTTGTTTACATCCTTATAACTTAGTGGTTCAGTAAAAGGAGTTCAATAGAATAATTACCAGACTTAAAAAAAAAAGGACTAGGGTCGATTTGTTTGCCTAAAGCCTCCAAAGCAGTGCCCCAGCATGGCCACAGTCCAATGACTGAGACAAGTAAGAGTAAAATTGACTTGCAGCATTGTTTCTGGTTTCTTGCATTCTGAGTTCAAATCCTATCCCATTGCCATTCACCCTCCCAGAGTCAAAAAAATAAAGCATTAATCTAGTGTGATGGATTAGTGGAGTTCTTAGAGTGTCAGATGAGACACCTTGTGATAATTGTTCTGGATCTTTGCATTCTGAGTTCAAATCCCAATCTGGTGTACATGCATTGTAGACTTAATTCATCACCATCCACCACATGGTCCTTTGGTGCCTTTTAGGAGTTCACATTGTTGCATGTATTTTGGTCAGGTTTCAAGTTTGAGGATATCTTCATCCCTTCTCTCGTGAATCTTGGAAGCACTATAAAAGGTCATCGTGACAGCCCTTCCCACACGACTTAGGCTTAGGTCTGTCAAAAACCCAAGGACTCATAAAGCAGAAGCTTCACTCAATTGCCATGTCATATAAAAAAATTTTTAAAAAACTGGCACTCCATCAGTTATGTTAACTCAAGACCTTATGATCGAGAGCCAAATATCCTAACCACTAAGCCATATGCCTTCACCATGTCTTATAAATGACTGAGATTACAACACTCCTTCCTGAATGGGATGGGATGCTAGCCCATCAAAAGGTTAACTTCCCCAGCGATTGCTGGATATCATTTACAGGTGAGTAGACTGGAGGAATGTGAAATGAAGTGTTTTGTTGAAGAACACAACACACCACCCAGTCCAGGAATCGAAACCACGATCTTACAGTTGTTAGTGCAACAGGTTAACCACTAAGCCATGCAACTTCATGCCACGTAACTAATCAATAAAATCAGAAAATGAATGTAATATAAAAGTAAAAGTAAAAACAACTCCCCCCCCTCCAATACAAGGTTTGTGTTTAGAGGAATGGTTGAAATAATGCAAAGAACTTACTTCATAGATACCACGAAAAGAGCCAACCAGCTTTCCTAGGAGTGTAGCAACTATACTTGCTATGTGCACAAATGGACCCTAAAAGAAAAAGAAGAAATATACAGAGAATTTGCAGCCAAATAACACATGTGAAGATTGGAAGATATAAATAAAGATTTGGCACTTCTGCTACAGTATGGCTGTGTAAAACCTTAAACCTTATAAGACAATGTATGTATGTATATATATAAGTAGTAATCAACAATAAAAAAACAACAGCAGTCAAGAGGACACACGTGTAGAGTGTATTGGATTATATATATATTTTAGTATAAGGGTGCCTTTAGACACCGGTATTGCTAGAAATAAGAGTCAAACTCTCAGCAACCTGTTTTAATGATACATATGTACACAGAGATAGGAATTAAATTTTCCAGCGTAAAGGCAGAGACCCATTAACAGAATCACACACAATTAAATATTTAAAATATACCAACCATAATATTAACAAAAACACAATGGAAACAAGACAATTCAATGCTGATTCACCTCATCAGTCAAAGACTCTAATATGTAATTATATATAAATACATAAAAAATATATGAATATACAATAACACGGTTTCGCGTTTTTAACTTTAAGACCATTTCATATTAAAGCAGCGCACAGCAATATTTAAACATGTATTAAATATTAAGCTGGGTGAGAGCATTTGAATGAATAGACAATACAGGACGGAAAAGGAGAGACAGAAAGAAGCGACCATCTCGTTCAGCAGTCACTGATATATATATATATGACGGGCTTCTTTCAGTTTCCCTCTACCAAATCCACTCACACGGCCTTGGTCGGCCCGAGGCTATAATAAAAGACTATAAGTGACATTTCGGCCGTTTTTAAGTTTTTAGTTCAAATTCCGCCGAAGTCGACTTTGCCTTTCAACCTTTCGAAGTCGATGAAATAAGTACCAGTTGAACACTGGAGTCGATGCATACGACTTATCCTCTCCCCCAAAATTGCTGGCCTTATGCCAAAATTTGAAACCAATACATTACAAGTACTTATATTATCATCTTCGATAAGATGAAACTGCAAATAGGAATATAGAATCGGTTGAAGCAGTTTATTTTGCCCTAAAAACAGTATATTGGTGCATTGCCAAGTTTCATATAAGAGAGAATTAAAATAGAATAAATTTACCCGCAGAATAACCAGTATATCACGAGTATTTATTTTACTGAGTCCATAAGAATGGAAGGTAAATAGAAAGTAATAAAATTAAATACTGTAATGAATTTAGTCCGATACTCTATAGTCTTGTACATCTTTACGCAATATTATTTTCGTTTGACGAAATATAATGATCTCTGTAAGGGTGGGTTTACGACTTTCGTACCCTTTCTCTCCAAAGAAAAAAATTAGAAGTAAAGTTAATTGGCTATTACTGAGAACCGAACTGAGTCTCTCTTTCCTCTTTATACTTTAATAGAAATTTCTAGCGAACGCCCGCCCCAGTAGTAATATAACATTCTTGTTTTAATTGTTGCAATGCAACATATTTTTTGATGGGCAGTGCATTGGATTACGTTTTAACACAAATGTTATTGATACGTTTTCAGCCCTAATTGAGATAGAATGTGATCGAACGCACCCTAACCATCTTTTTAAAGGAATTTAGCCGCAAGTTAGCTCTGATTGAGTAAACGTGTGATCACTGGCCATCCAGTCTTTTCCTAAATTTAAATTTTAGCTCTATTATAGAGAAGAAATCATTTCAAATTTAAGAAGAAAACAATATCAATCAAAAGCCTTATGTCGGTCTTGATTCAGAAAATGTACATTTCAAAATTAATAAAATTTAATACAATTAAATATATATAATGATAGCACAAGCAACAAGCCCTTACTTCGACAAGTTTTCATTGGCTAAAGTTCAGCTCCGAATTAAAAGGAATTCTCCAAATAGAGACAAGCATTATGCCCGCCTCTCACGCAAAGCTAATCTCTGTTGTTAGTTTAATTACAACAACGTTCGGTGCTAACACACTACATTATGCAACTGGTAAACGGTGATGCAATTATGTAAGTATTGTAATTTACTTCGATAAAATAAAATGTTATTTCAACAATGTTTGTAATTGGTTTATTATGGGAAAACACGCAGTTAAACTTTATACCAACCGACAAATACTCATAGAGCCAGCGCGACATTGGTGACCCCGACAGAGTAAGGCCAAGCCAACAATAGGACCACGATGTTCTTAGTCTGTTATTCCAATACATCTACAACTTTCATAACCATAACGTTCAGCAAGCAGATAATAAACAAAACAAGCTCCCATTCTGGAAACTTTGATGGCAGAACTACCAGTCAACTCAAGCCATGTTTGTGATCAGCGTTTTTCCAGCCAGTGAATCGACGACTAGTCTACGTGAAATAGCAGTTAATACTAACAATTCATAAATGAAGCAGAGTCTATTTTTCTAATTCATGGTATCGAAACAAACTCCATTCAGAACTTTTTGAGCGTGGGACCAGAAACAATCGGTATTTGATTTTGTTACTTACTTCTTACCTGAGAAAGTTAAAATTATTTCTGCTACGAGATGTCAACTCCACCCGTTTAGAAGCGGATAATGAAAGCCCTACCATGCAGGCTGCATTGTCCTATTCCACCCTACATTGGACGGGAGATACGGCGATGTGATTTTCCCAGTTGGAGGCCCACTTCTCAGCAAACAAAATTAGTTCGGATACATATCAGTTTAATTAGTCAGTGTCTTCCTGCCTGCTTTAAGTAGCGAGGTAAAAGATTTAATTTCGACTCCATCGGATTCATTGTCTTATTAAAGTATGAAAGCGGAGATTTTCCGACGTCTAAGTAAAAACGTTTCTATCAGCTTCTCCACAGCGAAGTTTGAAAGGGTAAGAAACCTTCTCAACCTTAAGACAGGCGTAGAAGTTACTGGAAGGTAATCCATTAGAAGTTAAAGCAACTCTTTCCGTCTCATTTTCCCCCTAATGTTCAAGCAATTTTAACGCCAGTGAGAGAACAAGGTTCTACAACTCAGTTAGTCGAATTAGATGACGGAATTATAGATATTTCTTTCTCGAATTCTACCAACACAGAAACGTATTCGACTGGTTTCGTTATCTTCTATTTCTTCTGAATTACCAACGTTCCTTAAGATGACGGGGGAAAAGATTCAGGCTCTTACCGATAGACTTGAACGGCTATAGTTGCCTCGTTATTCTGCTCTAGCAAACTTTCGTTTCCACAGCACCTCGCGAAGTCGTTCGCTTAGTCCCCGCAAGAGAGCTACTGCATTTTGTTGTTAACATGGTAAGTTTGGTACACAAGCGCATAAGTGTATTCAGCCATGTTCGTTTTATTCAGTCAATCAACTACGGGGAAACGGCGAATCCGGGGATTAAGTGCGACTATATCTCCCGGTATTCCTTCAGTAAGTCGCGTATTTTATGTTTTCGACACTTATTCAAAATATCGTTTCCTTGTTGATACTGCTGCAACGTGTAGTATTTAGCCAGTCACTTTTTTTTATTTGAATCACGGAAACCGACAATGGTTATATTACAAACCGTTATCCATTCTCCGATACCCACAGATGATGAAAAATCCATGACATTAGATTTTAATTTGCGAAAGGAACTCAGGTGAATTTTTGGATAGCAGATCTTCCCTTACCCTATCATTGGAGCTGAGCTTTTGCATCATTATGCTCTTTCTTGAGAAACAAGAAACTCATTGACCCTGAGAATGACTTGTCAATACAAGGTATGAGCGTGAAATCAACCACTACCACTCCTCTTTTCTTTTTAGCCTCTTTTATCTGATCATTATCACATGATTCTGAAATGGCTTCCTGATATCATTCGTGTTCAGTGATTGGAAGCCTGTGCACATCACATTATCACAAAAGGTTTTCATGTTTCTGCACGACCGAGACTACTAGCCGCGGACAAACTGAAAATTACAAAGGATGAATTCAGCCACATGTTGGTACTTGGAATAATTCGACCTTCCTGTAGTAATTGGGCTTCTCCTCTGCACAGGTTCCAAAGAAAACTGACGGAGATTGGTGACCTTGTTGAGACTATAGAATATTAAATGCTTTAACAGTTCTAGATAAGTATCCGGTTCCACACATCTGTGATTTCTCAGCTTCTTTACATGGTTGAACTGTTTTTTTCCGAAAATTGACTGAGTTCATGCTTCTAATCAGATTCCCATAGAACCTAATGTTCCTAAAACTGCTATAACTACCCCTTTTGGGCTCTTTGAATTTCTTAAAATGCCTTTTGGTCTTAGGAACGCTGCGAACTCATTTCAAAGATTTATCGACGAAATTACTTGTGGTTTAAACTTTGTGTTTTCTTATATCGACGACTTATTGATTGCGAGTGCTACAGAAGAACAGCATGAACAGCATTTGGAGCAACATTTTAGTAGGTTATCATACTCTAGTGTGGCGATTAACCCCAGTAATGGCTTTTTGGTCTCTCGTCCATAACATTTTTAGGACATATCATCGATAATGATGGAATCCGACCGTTGAACGAAAAAGTAGATGTGATTGTGAAAATTCCTGTGCCTACATCGTTAAGGAAATTGCAAGAGTGATCAAATGGGTCATATAGAGGTAAGTGTGGGATGTCTGGAAGTGAGGGCGCGGAAAGCATGGTCCGTGTCCCATAGTTCGAAAAGACATCCGACGTGCGATGAGTCAGGAAAAGAGAGATGAGTAGGCATAGACATGGAAACTAATCAATGAAGGCACAAATATTAGGGTGCATGCGTGTAGCTGGGTGTAGGCATGCGTGCATGTATGTATGACCGTTGAGTTTTTTTAAGAAAACTATAGTATAGTGCAACGATGATTAATTAACCAGCGAAAAACTGCAAACATTTACAAGGAAACGTATCGAAAACCAAGCAGCCAGAGAGAAAGGGACATCATAAAAATATGCACGCTATCATGTAAACCAGTAGTTCCCAGATGCCAAGGGGCGACAACCCGAAAAGGTTTGGGAACCACTGATGTAAACAAATAAAGTTTGTAGTACAGAAATTATTATTAACAGAACGTAATGAAACGTAAACAATGAAAGAAATAAGGATAGGAGTGTTCGTTACTGGTAATCTGAAAGAAAAATTAGGTACATGCTAAGAAAAAGTTTTTGAGAGTCTATATGCACGAGAGTCCGTGTAGAATTGTGGAAGAATGCAGGATCTTAACGAAGATTATACGGCTGTCGAAAATGATGTCGCTTGCGGCCTTCCATAGTTTCAGCTCTGTTGCAAAATAGATACTTGTTGGTGCAGACCCCAAGTGTAGGTCCCAGGGAGATGTAGACTTGCAGAGATGAAATCTGGTTGTTCTGCGAGGTGCGTCGTGGTCGGCTGCATTTTTTTTCTAGATAGGAGCGCGTTATCGCCAGTTGAAAGTTGGACTACGGAATTGCATTTTTTCGTTTCTTTACTGATTTTCGGATTGTAGCTTGTTAGAGACTGTATAGCAAGTTGAAAAAATTTCATATAGGTTTACTCACCTCAGAATTTAACAGTTTAAAGACTCGGACTCACCGGAAATGTAATAAAGATATTTTACTGATATATGCAATTCAAATGTCGATTCTGATAGTTCAATTCTCGTCTCCAATCGTAGAAGACTGGGTTGATCTTCACGGTAATGCAACAGTTAGTATGTTGAGAAGGTTGAATTTATGGAAGAAAGCCACTCCAGCAGATCGTGATGAAGCTATAGAGAATATTTTATGTTCAGTTTTAAGATTTAGTCGAGTTTGGTTAATTTCATATTGTGTACTATTTTTCCATGATCCTCTTTCATTTCACCAAGATATTTTAAATTTTTGTTGCATTTCTGATGTCTAAGGATGGATACTGATGTATATGAGTCTTTTTTCATATGTATCTTTTCTTACTCATTTTGCCCCATTTTCAGAAAAGTTTTGCGTATTTGTGTTCTACATACAGGGAATTCATACGCCTATGCAAAAACCGAAAACAAGATAATTTTTGGGCGATTTAAGGGGTATTTAGCCGTTATTTTTAGCACATCTCACGATCAATTCTCATACCCTCCTCGTTTGTTTGTCACTCTGACGTAGTGATGTTTTTCAATATCTTTCTCCTCATAAACACATTTAATGGTCTATTGCTGTGATTTGAGCCAAAAATTCGAACTGTCCGTATTTAAACTGTGATTTTAAA
Source organism: Octopus rubescens (assembly GCA_027564515.1). NCBI lineage: Eukaryota > Metazoa > Mollusca > Cephalopoda > Octopoda > Octopodidae > Octopus > Octopus rubescens. The sequence continues at coordinate 34,282,032 of JAOPUL010001697.1, forward strand.
TTTGAAAATTTGTAAAATTCGAAAAAAAAAATTCTTTTAATTTCGAAAAATTAAAAATTTTCTTTTCATAGACACACGAATTCCCGTGTTTAGAAAAGAAATTCACAAAAATTTCTGAAAATTCAAAAAAATAAAAAAGTTATTGCGTGCTTAAAGCAGAATTCCACCTAAATTTTCTTTTATATGCTCAAGAGAACGGTGATAATTTTCTGAAATAGTGTTCTGAATATGTTTTAGTGTTTTTACTGCATTTAGAGAAGGTTATTTGCTTAGTTGATATATTTTTTGTAAGGCAATGAACAATTGTGAAAAATTTTTTTTTTCGAAGCCAAAAATGCAATAAATATTACTCATTGTGCCCCTTAACCCTACAATATAAGTAGAGAATCAAAAAATAAAATTGGCGAGAAGTATAAGTTAAATACGACAACAATCTAAAATATTTTAGATAATAGACTTACGGATAGAAAACACGATACATGCGATTGTGCAAAAAATAGAGAATGCCCTTTAAACCGCAGATGTAAAGTTAAGAACGTAGTATAAGGGTGCATAATGACATCAGAAGAAAATAAGCATGATCTATGTGCCATAGGTAATTCATGGTGTTTTGATTGGGGTCAGTTTTTACTTTCGCGTGGAGAGATTGACCCTGTTATATTGTGAAAACAGGATATACGGAGTTTGACTCTGTCTTCTAGTAATACCGGCGTCCTAGTGACACCTTCTTTCCACATTATGTGTGGCTAATTTATTTGCATTCCTTTCGGAATTTTAAT
>JAOPUL010001697.1:34312049-34324568 GCA_027564515.1 Octopus rubescens
ACGGTTTTGGCTGGAAACTGGCAAGCTGGGGAGCTGCACCAGACTCCAGCCTATTTTTGGCTTGGTTTCTACAGCTGAATGCCCTTCCTAACGCCAACCACTCCAGAGAGTCTATCACCGGTACATACATATATATATATATATATATATATATACACACGACGGGCTTCTTTCAGTTTCTGTCTACCAAATCCACTCACAAGGGTTTGGTTGGCCCGAGGCTATAGTAGAAGATACTTGCCCAAGGTGCCACGCATGATTGGGAAGCAAGCTTCTTACCACACAGCCACATTTGTATCACTTTTCCCATAATTACCATCATTTACTCTCTCTTCTCCTCCTCTCTTGTTATGAATCTTTCTCTCTCAATGGGTGTTTATGTATAGCACATTCATCTTATATTAACTCTCTCTCTCTCTCTCTCTGATGTAAAACATGCCTGAAGAAATCAACCAACCAACAGTCATGTCAGCTGTTGTTATAATAATATATATCGCAAGATTATGGGTTCAATTCCTGGACTGGGTGGTGTGTTGTGTTCTTGAGCAAAACACTTCGCCTTACGTTGTTCTGTGATCACTTTGACACCTGATGTGTGATACACCTTGCACACCTGTTCAGACAATGTTGAATTGATGGAGGGAGAGAGCTAATGTTCAGTACAAACATTTGATCACTAAAATCAAATCACTTGTGCCGGTTGTTCAGCAAGAACCGTCTTTCTTCGACTACAAGAGACTACCATCATATATATGCACACACACACACACACACACCATATGCATATATCTCCATATACATCTTTATAATACCTATTTCATCCTTTTACAGCCATATTTCAAATATAAATACATTATCCATGTGTTTACTTAATTTTGAATATAATTAAGAATTTCCAGAGATTTACTAAACTATTAAACTTTTTCATTATTAGGTCAGCATTTGGGACTCAAAGAGGTTCCAACATAAATTGTATTTTCCTTCCTTTGTTATGTCTGAAAGAAAAGGCAGTGCTCATGGCCTTTGAAATCCCAGCTAAACCAGTGAGATTGATGCCTTTCATGTTTCTTTTGAACCGTGGTCAGTCAACACTTTCAGGAAAGACACAAGAAAGGAGGGAATTCTAGAGGTCAAACATTCTGGGTAGGAAGGACTGGGTGTAGTGATTAGTGAAGGGCTTGAGAGGTTGGACACAATAAGGGTGATTAGAAGAGGAGAGATGAGTGGGTAAGGAATGCCTGAATTGAGGTAGTATGTGCTCAGCCAGAACTAAAGAGCAGAGGCCATTATAGTATTGGTAGAAGAGGCAGAGAGAGAGAAGATAGCACACTTCTGGGATAGAGATTGAAGAATGTCTGTGATTGATTTTATGCTAAATTATAACAAAGTTTCAATGTCAATATGAACATTTCAAAATGAGATCTTTTGTATCAAAGAACCAGGAATTGTCTCAGGCAGTGTTGTTTGAGGGGTTTGATTATTATTATCATTATTATTCAGCTTAGCCACATTTCGTCTGTCTTTATGTCTGGAGTTCAAATTCTGCCGGGGTCAACTTTGCCATTCATCTTTCCGGGGTCAATAAAATAAGTACCAGTTTAACACTGGGGTCGATATAATCGACTAAACCCCTCCCCACGAAATGCCTGTCCTTGTGCCTAAATCTGAAACCATTATTATTATTATTATTATTATTCTGCTTAGCGACATTTCATCCATCTTTATGTTCATAGTTCAAATTCCGCTGGGGTTGACTTTACCTTTCATCCTTTCAGGATCGATAAATTAAGTACCAGTTGAGCATTGGGGATCGATGTAATCAACTTAGCCCCGCCCCCGAAATTGCTGGCCTTGTGCCAAAATTTTAAACCATTATTATTATTGCTTAGTCAGAGGAAGTTCAGTGCCCACAATCGCTTTTAGGTTTCTGTGGTGTGGATTGGTGGACAGAAGAGAGGATGTTACCCTCAGACCGGAGACCTGGCTTGAACAGATTTTACTAAAGGTATGCAAGGGCCATGTTGTGATGTTAAACAACCAGATGATGCATTAACCATTTCCCCACCCAAGAACAGGAATGGTCCTTCCGATGAGTTCCTACACACACTTTCCATCCACCTAATGCTATGATGACAGTGTCCTGCTCCATAGTGCTGTGCCATGGGATTCATGGGTTAATGGGACAAAAGATTAACGAGACAGCACTAATTGACTGTAGGTACAGAAATATAGTAAATATGAAGAAGTCTAAATTACATGCTATAGAATATATAATACTATGCCAGCATGGACAACGGATATTAAAGGATGATGATGATGATGAAGAAAAGGAAATCTTTGTAAACCTATAAAACAAACATCTTCTTCCCTGTAGCAGTTTCAGTCATTCAACTGCTGCCATGTTAGGACACTAGATTCAAAAGGTTTTGCTTCATCTTATCAACCATATTACATATTTCAGTCCAGTATTTATTGTATCATTCTCTCCCAAAACACTCAAGTTTAATCTTTCTCAGTTCCTTTTTTTAACATAAAGGGACACAACTTAACAGTTTTATATTGTTTGACACAAACTCACACACACACACATAAATACTGTTTGACACAAACATAAATATTGTTTCACGCAAACACACACACACATAAATAGTGTTTGACACAAACTCATACGCACACACACAAACTCACACACACCTAAATATTGTTTGACCCAAACTCACACACATAAATATTGGTACTCAGTTCACGACCTTAAGGTCATGAATTTGATACCTGGCGATGCAGTATGTCCTTGAGCAAGACACTTTATTTCATATTGCTCCAGTCCACTCCACTGGCAAAAATAAGTTTGTACCTGTAATTCAAAGGGGGCCAGCCTTGCCACATCCCATGTCCTGCTGAATCTCCCCAAGAACTACGTTAAGGTTGTTCTGTTGATTGGATCAACTGGAACCTTCATCAGTGTAGAGTGCCAATAGGTAAATATTAATTTTATACACAACTTGACAAAAAAAATCATTTGTACACACGCACACAATTTTTTTGTTTTTGTTTGCTGGGACTGGAGGAAGGAGAAGTGTGTATGGGTTTCACAGACCCTCTTAAACTAGTGAGAATAATGCCATTAACGGCTGTCATGAATATCTGTCATTCAACACCTGTAGATAACACATGAACAGGGAGGGAATTAATTTCAGGGGAGGGGGGAGCAACATTTGAGGAAGGAAAGATTAGGTGAGAGGAAGAGAAATAAGTGAGTCAGGATTGCCAGAGTGAAGATGTCATAAACCCAGACACCCAGACAAGGAGTAGAGGCCATTATGGTAGCTGTAGAAGAGGCAGAGCAAGGAACCAGCACACATGCGGATCAGGGTCTTGAGTAGATCTGCGAGTGACTTTATGCTAATTAATCAGGCTCTTTTCTGGATGCAGTCTAAGATATTTGGAGTGCAGTAGCTGTAGCATCGTCCTGGGTGCAAGAGCGTTACTCTGTTGCGTGCCCTATCTGAGTGTTGTATGTATGATAAATATGTGTGTATGTGTATACATGTATGTTTGTGTATGCAAACAAGCTTTTTCACAGTTTATGTCTAACAAACTTCACTCACAATGGTCGACCCTTTTTGTGAATTGAATTATATTTTTGTCAATAATAATATTGTTGTTGTTTTTTAGCAAGATGGTAGGCAATCAAAATAAACTCTAACTCAACAGTCAGGAAGAGAAAATACACAAACACACACACACACACACATACATACATATATGACACCTGAAAGGTAGATAGAAATTATAAGAACCTATATGTGTGAAATAAATGTTTGTAAAGTGATGTATAAGAAATGGATTGATTGTTATGTGATAGGGTTTAATGAAATGATAAATAAATATGAACTGACAAACAAGTCAGGACAGGGGTTATGGCAGCATTTTAGATTCTCGTTACCAAGAACAGTTGTCAAAACTGAAACATTAATTTTCAGAAGGTATTAATTGTTTAGCACCAGAGGCCAGCTCTGATCAAGTTGGTTATATGGCATACCAGTTGTAACCATTCTGTCTTTTGTTTTTCAGACATAGTATCTCTAAGGATATCCTTCTCCAATGTGTTCCATTTTTTTTAAAAGAATGGTGGAATGTGATTTCAGAAAGAGAGATTTGGCTGCTATTTCTAACAGATTGTTGAATGGCCATGTAAATGCTCCCTCCATATCTCACTACCTATTGATTGTTATTGTGGAGAGGAGATCAAAACTAATGAGACAGCCTTAAGAGAAGCAGAAATAATACATTTCCATGAACATCCTTCCATATATAATGGAATTGTGTCTGGTAAGATATGAAAATATTCCCACAACTGGTTAAATGAAAACCAATTTTATGATAAAACAGGAGGAAAAAACATGCAGAGAAAACAGAGATCCATCATCTCCACTTTTCAATGGTTGCTTGGGGTCAGAAAGAGTATATAATTGAGGCAGATTTTCTATGGACAGATGCCCTTCCTGTCACCAACCCTCACCTGTTCCCAAGATATGTAATATTTTCCCGTGTCCAGACATGTTTACACAGAATATTGAAAATGAATGACACTGCTTGTGTGACAGGGATGCTTGTTTACAACTATCATGCAATATCAAGACAAGGAGACACAAAAACAGATACACACACACATACATACATCCCATGTGGGTGACACATTAAAAACACTTGTGCCGGTGACACGTTAAAGGCACCCGGTACACTCTCTGGAGTGGTTGGTGTTAGGAAGGGCTGTAGAAACCATGCCAAAACGGACTGGAGTCTGGTTCAGCTCCCTGGCTTGCCAGTCTCCAGTCAAACCCATGCCAGCATAGAAAACGAACACTAAATGATGATGATAGATGATGATATATGATTATATATATATATATATATATACAACCAACTTCTTTCAGTTTCTGATTACCAAATCCACTCACCAGGTTTTGATTGCCCCAGAGTTATAGTAGAAGACACTTGTCAAAGGTGCCAGCCACGCTTGCACCCATCTGGATTTGAACCTGTATATGCTTTGTTATCATCATCATCATCAATTAATGTTTGTTTTCCATGTTTGTATGGGTTGGACAGTTTGACAGGCTCCAATGAAAGGGTAGGATTGTGTTGAGCTCCAATGTCAGCTTTGGCATGGTTTCTATGGCTGGATACCCTTCCTAATGCCAACTACTCAACAGTGTGTACTGGGTGCATATTTTTCATGTCACTGGTACTAGTGCAGTCACCAAGTAACTTTCAAGACAAAACAAGGAAAAAGCCACCCCTACCCCTCAACCAAGTGTGAGGAGTATTTGAGAAGCAGGGGAGTGGTTTTTTAGACTAAAGTATGACAGAGGAACAGGTGTCTTGCTATAGAGATAATGGTGTTGAGGTGCCAGAGTAAAGTCTCAAGATGCAAGAAGGTGAGTATAAGAGAGAATACAGATTGTGGGCCGGAGTGTGGAGTTGGGAAATACCTAATGAGTTTCTATCTACCCAAGGCTTTGGTTGAACTCTACAGTAGAAGGTATTTACCCAAAGTGCCATTCATTAGACATGGAATGATATGGTTTCTATGAGAATTTATGTATTCTGGTGCCAGAATACATAAATAGCTAAAAACAACAAATAATGTCAGACTGGACATTACAATAAATATCATTGTTATTGTTGTTAGGTTTGGTGCGTAGACCTATGATCAAAGGTTTTCTACTTGTGATCATCTAGTCATATTTTGATAAATACTGCACCTAAGATTGTGCTATACAAAATGTGGGGGTTTTTTTAAGAGGGTAAGATGTGGGTTGAGGGACAATTAGCTACTATTCCTAGTATGTTGAATGACCAAGTGAAAGCTCTAATACTGTTTGAATGTATGATGAGTTTGGAGTGGGAGGAGACATGAGTGATAAAGTAGGAGTGACGAATAGGTAGGAGAGAGAGTAGATAAGAGTGATAGAGTAGGAGTGAAGAGTAGGAGTGATAAAGTGAAAGTGGGAGGAGGTAAGAGTGAAGAGTAGGAGTGGGAGGAGTTTTTTTTCGGGTTTTTTTTCACAAAAACATTTGCTGTTGTGAAATCATTTCACAAAGTTATACAGGAAGACAGAAATGAAAAAAAGAAAAATGAAAACATTGAGTTAACAACAACTGCAGTACAACAACCGCCACAACAACAACACCAACAATACAGCAGAGTTTTTTGTTTTTTGTTTTCACAGAGCTAAAATGCTAAAAACAAGACAAAAAGGAGCTTTGTCTCAATTTTGTTTTCCTTTCTCCTTTTCTTTTTATCTTCACCGATTCTTGATATGCCATTTCCTGTGAAAATGTTCATCCTTTATTGGGTGACATTAGCCAAAAATATCAAAGGGAACAGATGCAACAGCAACAGATGAAATAGGTCAGTTGATGAATACTGTAAAATATGTGCATCTATCATCAGATAAAATTGTTATGACTGGACGGCTTGTCACACGCACATTGCAAGTTAATGCAACATAAACTGTTTTCTTTTCTCTAAATGCAAACAGACAGTTAAGGGCAACCACAATCACTCAAGGGTTAAAAAAAAATTTAATTAAATTTTAAACATTAAGTGCATTAAATGCATAGGTGCAGACATTGGTGTGTGGTTAAGGAACTCATTTTTGCAACTACATGGTTTCAAGTTCAGTCCCATTGTACAGCACCTTGGGCAAGTATCTTCTTCATAATCCCTAAACTGACCAATGCCTTGTGAGTGGATTTCATAAATGGAAACTGAAAGAAGCCTGTCAAGAGTCTATGTGTGTTTTATTGTCTTGTAAGCAATCGTCAGCGTCATATAAGCAGTGTCAGATCAGATCAGTTGCAACCAATCTAGGAGCTTTAATATATTGTGTTGCAAAAATCTAATTTATCAAATTAATAAGTGTCTCATGGATGGATAGACATTGTTCAGAGAATGAACCACTTATACATAAGAGATCTTTGTATCTGACAGAGACAGAGAGAGGCAGAGTATGTGTATGTGAGAGAGAGGGAGGGGGGAGAGAAAGTGAGTGCTCGAGTGTGCATACAGGTGTGTGTGTATGTCTATGTATGGGTACTGGTGTCCAAGGCTATATGTAGATATATGTGTGAGGGTGTAGCTGCACACCTGCATAAGTAGTTACATCTGCATACTTGCATGTGTAGGCACATATGTGGCTGCATGAGTGAGTGCAGATGCATGCATGCATATGTAGGGCCAGATGTATGTCTGCATTACGTAGGGGAAGGTGCATGTCTGCATTATGTAGGTGTGTGTGTGTGTGCGCGCGCTAGAACACTCAATAACATGTGTTAGAATGTGTTCATCAATGCCAGAATGTGTGGATGTGTGTCTATCAACACATGTAAGCAAACAGACACACACAGATATCACAATGGATATCATCATCATCAACATCATCATCTCTTAACATCCATATTCCAAGGGTTGGACAGGGTTGGACAGGATTTGAGAAGCCAGAAGACTGCATTGAACTCCAGTGTTTACTTTGGAATGGTTTCTACAGTTGGATGGCCTTTCCTAATGCCAACCACTTTACAGTATGCACTGGTGGTTTTTTCCCCATGGCACTGGCACCAGTTGAAGTAGGCAAGTAACTTGCATGATAAGACTCTTTCACAGAATGGGGTGGGGTGTAGTATTGAGAGAGGTGGCTGTGTGCCATGTGATGCAAGGCTATAAAGTATGAAAGAGAGGGTGGGGACAGGTGTCTGGCTGTTAAAGAGATACATGCCTACCCCAGCAGAAAAGGGTGTTTTTAAAATCCCAATTCAACATAAGAAACATCAGTTGCAGTTGTAATCAATAATTGAAGACTGTTGGGTATGTGATCTGAGAGATGTGGCTGCTATTTCTAGCAGATCAGGTAATCACATGCATGAGTTTCCCTCTTGTAGTACATGCTTTTGTGACCAAGGAGTTAAAAAGCACTCATTCAGCAGAGATCAGAGTGGTTCAATTCCTCTCTTGGTAATTTGACTGATGATCTTCAGCTGGACAGTTAAATAAATTTAAAATGTATTGAATGCCCTGGGTCAAAATTCTAAATTGAAATTTCTCTCTTAGTTGAAGAAAGAAAACAAAACCTTAACAACATTTGTTGACAACTAAGGGAGATAATTCAAAAATAGGAATTAATCTCTCAAAGTTAATTTTTATGCTTCAGGAATGGAAAGTCTGATCTTTGTTTGCAGGCATGAGACATGCTAAGGTTATGTTTCATTCTGTTAAACCTCATCAGTACAGTGTAATAGTTTGGTACTTTTCAAAGTGGGTGGTACTGCCATCTGGAGAAAGGGCAATAGATACATCTTTTAATTACCTTAATTTTCAAAGATAATTTCAATTTATATTCTTGTGTACAAATGGTCTGGTAATATTAGTGATCAAAAAATTGTTTTGGACATCTTTATGGTGATCAACCTGTTGGCAGCAATTTTTTTCTGGTGTATATGATTTTATTGATTTGTAGGTGGGGTGCAGGCATGAGAAATTTGTTTCCCAACCACATGGTTTCAGGTTCAGTCCTACTGCATATCATCTTGGACAAGTGTCTTCTACTATAGCCCCATGCAAACCAAAGCCTTGTGGATGGATTTGGTAGATGGAAACTGAACGAAGCCCATTGTCTTGATATTGTGTTGTGGTTGTAAATGAGAATCACCATCACACAAATGGTGTCATCTGTTTCCAGTCTTCTGTGAAAACATGTCTGACCAAGAAGAAAAATGACTTCACTTCAAAACAGGTGAGTGTTGGCAACAGGAAGGGCATCCTGCCAAAGGAAAATTTACCTCAATTCTGTCTGACCCATGCAAGTATAAAAAAGTGGACATTAAAATGATGATGATGATGCAAAGATAGGGGGACATTGTTAGTAAAAGAAAAGGCACTGCTTTGTCTATTCCTTTAGCATTTCAACTGGCCGTATCCAGCCCAATTATTCTAGTCATGTTATGTTCAAACTGGCCAGCTCCAACCTCTCTCACCTACCTGGCAATGTCATTCTTAAAATATGCAATCACATCATCAAAATCTTGAAGCTATGAGATAATGCAAGATGAATTCAAAAGCATTTGACAGAAATATCCAAATACTAAAGGATTAAAATAGTAGTAAGGAATGGATTTGAAGGAGATTTAGCTACTATATATAATAGTTCAAGTAACCACATAGAGGCCTCCCTCAATTTTACCGCATTGCCATTTAGCATGGAGTATTGTAACTCTTCTGTGTACCTATTATCTATCTGGCAGACTGAGCCATTTGCCCAATGACCCAACAGAGCTCCTGACTTCTTAGTTGGTCATCTGGTACCTTATCAATTCACTGTCCATGTATATACATATATCAATTTGCTTTTAACCATTCTACATACCAACTTACCCAGGAAATACTCATGCTCGCACATAGTTATTAAGTTATTTTAAAAAGAGAACTCTACTTGTGATCAATGGTGAATTATAGATATTAAAACAGTATGTGTTGAAGATTATAATTATATAGTGTATATTACATAAACTTGTTAGGATTACAGACTTGTGGGGTAAGGGGGGGGAAAGCACACAAGGGCACCTTGAATAAAGTAGTCTAGAAAAAAAAAAACGGGATGGTCACAGCTGGAATATCTTTGATCATAGGTTTGCTCATTCAGGTCCAACATGAAACTTAACAGCAACATATTAATATAATCATTGTTTTCCAATATAAATGCTATTTGTTTTTATCACTATGCCATGTTTATAAATAGTATAGAAAATATGAAATCAACAGAATAGTTTTATAAGAATGTTTTTGTAACAGTTGCCGACCAATTTGAAGCACTTGCTGTTGAATTGATGTTGTTTCTTTTGTTGTTGTTATTCTTTCTTTCTTTCTTTCTTTCTTTTTCCTTATTTCTTTGTAAACTCTTAATATTTTCTTACCTTTTAATGTTTATATATTGTATTTCATGAATAAATCAAATTGATTTACTGTTGAAATCCAGGTTACAAGATATGACAACTACAAAAGGATGAAATGAGGTTTACAAGGTCACTTCCAGAAGTTTTGAGACTCTTTTAAGAGAGACAATTATAACTGTCCTAGATTATTGTCATTTCAGCATATCATTACAATATGTCTATCTATAGGTGACCTGCAAACTTTTGTTATTCCAGATTGTTGGAGGAGATGGATGTAACAGCACTTTAAACACACCCTACTTGAACACTGCTTGTAACAGCTGACTAGTTTACAGAATGCAGTCGGTGCGTGAAGACAATTAAGATGTTTGCTATGCAATAAAGTTTTGTGTTAAACTGAGCAAAAACGCTAAGGAAATTTATGAAATGCTTCAGATTACTTATGGATTAACTTATATGAGCTGAGCATCTGTTTGTTTTTGCTGGTTGAAGAGGCCAGGCAAAGCAAATCCACTTATGATGATCCTCTTAATCGACAGTAAGGGCATTATCGATATCCATTGTGTTCCCTTTGGCCAAACGGTCAACAAAGAGTACTTTATGGAAGTTTTGAGAGAGTTCAGGAAGAGATTTCAAAGGCTAGAGCCCCTGAACCCAAACAATGCATTAGTACATAATTCGATCCTGGTAACCAAATACTTGACAGAGATGGGCATCAAAACTGTCCCTCATTCTCCCTACAATCCAGACCTTGCTCCCTGTGATTTTTTACTGTTCCCCAAGCCGAAAGAGAAATTGAAAGAGGCTGTAACAAGGGCTCTGGACACCTTCACTTTCGATGACTTCCATGGGGCCTTCACGAAGTGGCTGGAAATGTTACAAAAAATGCATTGAAGTCAGAGGATCCTACTTTGAAGGAGATTAGAGTTTTGTACTTCTTTCAAATTAATAAATGTCTCTCCTGAAAAAGTCTCAAATCTTCTAGAATGCACATTGAAAGTGTTTAATTTTTCAATCTTATATACAATATTTTACAGCATCCAAATCAAAATTTTTCAGACCAAATTTTACAGCCAAAAAAAGATAGGTTGACTTAACCCTTTTGTTACCAACTCACCTAAGACCGCTCCTGGTTCTAGGACACAAATATCCTGTTTTAAAAATATCTAAATCAAAATCTTCCATCAAAATTTCATGCTAATTTAAGTTCTAAGCACCAGCTTAATAATGACAAAATTATTTTACTAAATTCTGAATTATTTTAAAAATTAATTGAAACAAAGGGAAAATATTTCAACTGAAATAAAGTAATGAAAGTGTTAAACACCATGATGACTTTGGAAGACCAAAAATTCCATGTGAAATGCAGCAAGGTTTGGGAAGATAAGTGATAATGTTTGAACATTTATACATGTTTACACTATATGCTATATCAACTTGGATGCCGGAAAATGTGGTCTTATATTGCATCAAACAACAACAGTTTTTCTCCATTTCACTAAAAGTTTGTCAAAATTCTTTATGGAAATTAATTGAGACAAAGTGTTCTTGTGAAAAAATATGTCAGTGAAAGATGAGAAATGAGGATGGCATTAAGAATTATAATTTAAGAAGGTTTAGCGCTTATTTGCTGTTTAACATTTAAACAATTGTTGTTGTAATGACAAATTACTGTAGGTAACAAGCTGTAGTGACAGCCTCATTGTGAATGTGTCTTTGATCTCAAATTTGATCAAGAAGGTTATTTTAAAAAAGAAATAACCGTTTCTTTGTTCAAATGTTCATAGTTCTGCACAACTGAACCATAATAACATAATTAAAAGTCAGTTGGAATATAGGGAAAATTAGTAATATGTCTTTTTAAAAGGAAAGAGATGAGGGAGTTTGTCCATCATTCACAGGGGAGTATGACCTGGTTGTAAGTACCATGCTCTCACTCAGTGGTTTAAATAGGGTGGAGGGCAGGAAGAACATCAGGCTGTAAAATCTTACCTCAAAACCAATTCCTGTCTAACCCATACAAGCATGGAAAAACAGACCCTATATGAATGAAAGATCTCTCTCTCAATATATATATATATATATATAGTAGACACAGGCATGGCTGTGTGGTAAGAAACCTGTTTCCCAACCACATAGTTCCAGGTGCATGGCACTTTGGGCAAGTGGCGCCAACTAAAGCCTTGTCAGTGGATTTGGTAGATAGAAACTGAAAGAAGCCCATCATATATATATGTGTGTGTGTGTCTGTCCCACCCCCACCACCACTTGGTGTGTTTGCTTCCTCATGCCGGTTCAGCAGGGGAGATCGATTGAATAAATGCCAGGGTCAATTCATTCAACTAAAAATTCAAGGCAGTGCCCCACTATGGCCGCAGTCTAATGACTAAAGCAAGTTAAAAAGAAAAAGTTAAAAGATATATATATATATATACACATACACACACACACACACACACACACACACACACACACACACACACATATATATCATCATCATCCTTTAACGTCTCTTTTTCCATGCAGGCATGGGTTAGACGGTTTGACTGGAAACTGGCAAGCTGG
>JAOPUL010001697.1:34392623-34405692 GCA_027564515.1 Octopus rubescens
ATACATACATACATACATACATACATACATACATACATACATACATACATACATACATACATACATACATTTTAATATAGTTGTAGGCTATAACTATAAAGAAAATTAAAAGGTATTTTGCTTATTGGATGGTATATATATATATACATACATATAAATGATTGTTGTAATTTAAAATATAATTTAATAATAAATTGAATTCACTCCAATTTCTTGCAGTTATGGTAATATAATTAATTACACAGTATAGAAATTTAAATATTTTAAACCTTTATAAATATTGTCTTTATAAAAACCAGCCATTGAATAATTTAATAAATTTTGCAAGTAAAATTTTTCTTGCTATTCTGAATGTGTATTCTAACATGTATATAACTACATATATTTAAACTGCTTTCTACTCTGGCATTGAAGTTTAACTGTTGTATGCTGCCTGCAAGTTTTACTGTAATCCATTTTTAGTCTGATATATTTGTCATTGATATTCCAACGTGTAAAGTAATCATATTTGTAAATAGATATTATGGATAGCTTCAGGTCCCTGATGTAGGATGCAGAAATACATTTGTTAATAAAAAATGATACTAACCAATACATTGAGAAAATACAAGGCAACTGTGAACTTTGCTATATTCAAAACATCGTTCTATCTACACCTTTCATTGATGGCTTTCTTCATAATAACCAGACCAAAATATACTGTCTATTTTCAAAATGATATTGTAATTTTTGAAGAAGCTATTAAAAAGTGTAGGCATCTCTGTTTCAGTGTTGAATAATAAAAGTTTGGTACTTCCTATCTAAAATCGAAATGGCTTTGGGTTAGGAAGAATTTAAGATTCTTAAATTTGGTGTTATACTTTGTGTTGATAATCCAGATAGGATTAGCAATACAGGTTATGTTTGTGATAGGGATTCTGAAAGACATACAGTGACTTCTCACAATATAATAATGATTGCTCTATGCAAAACATTAAATGGAATATAGCTAGAAATAGCAGCTAAATATTACACAAACCGCACTCTACTGTTTTATTAAATGAAAACACATTAGCTAATATTGTTCAGGACATATCACTACTCACTCAGAGCTAATACAGGACTTAACAGCAACTATGAATTATATGTTATTTCAATATTCTTATTGTCTATTTGAATTTCAATATTTAAATTCTTAGGAAAGAAATCTGCAAGAGTATTACTACAACATAGTCCTCATGTGAAGGTGCATGGCTCAGTGGTTAGAGCATTGTTGGACTTACAATGATGAGGTTGTGAGTTCGATTCCTGGATCAGGCTGTGTGTTGTGTTCCTGAGCAAGACACTTTATTTCACGTTGCTCCAGTTCATCCAGCTGTAGAAAGGAGTTGCGATGTCATTGGTGCCAAGCTGTATCAGCCTTTGCCTTTCCATTGGACAACATCGGTGGCATGGAGAGGGGAGACTGGTATGCATGGACGGCTGTTGGTCTTCCACAATCAACCTTGCCCAGACTTGTGCCTAGGATGGGAGCTTTCTAGGTGCAAACCCATGGTCATTCATGACTGAAGGGAGTTTTTATTTTACTTCACTAGTCCTTGATGGAACAAGTCGACCTTGGTGGAATTTGAACTCAGAATGTAAAGTTGGAGGAAATTCCATTAGGCATTTGGTTAGGCATGGTAATGATTCTGCCAGTTCACTGCAATAATAATAATAATTATTATTATTATTATAATAATAATGGTTTTAAATTTTGACACATGGCCAGCAATTTCAGGGGAGGGGTAAGTAAATTACATTGATCCCAGTGCTTAATTGGTACTTACTGTATTGACCCCGAAAGATACATGACAGGCTTCTTTCAGTTTCCATCTGCCAAATCTACTCACAAGGCTTTGGTTGGCCTGAGACTATAGTAGAAGATACTTGCAGTAGTACTCAACCCAGAACCATGTTGTTGGGAAGCAAACGTCTTACCACACAGCCATGCTTGCACCTTTAAATATGATGAAGAAACTTCATAAATGATTCTTCACAATTTTGTAGATCAAAAAACAAAGCATTGTTGATGCAGTTTCTTCATTTTATTTGAAGAAGAAAGTCATAATAATTGATTAAGAGTGACAGGTTTTTAAAAATTTATTTATGTCAGATATCATATTGTAATACTACATTATCTCATGTAGTCTTAGATGTGATTTCAAAGAAAATGGACTTAAAGGAAATTTAGCTGCTGAGTTTTTATCGATGGAGGACCCCTTGGCTGGCCGGAGCAGAAGGCAGCCATATATATATATATATATCATCATCATCATCATCATCCTTTAACGTCTGCTTTCCATGCTAGCATGAGTTGGACGGTTTGACTGGAGCTGTCAAGCCAGGAGGAGGGGGCTACACCATGCTCCTGTCTGATTTGGCTTGGTTTCTATGGCTGGATACCCTTCCTAATGCCAATAAATATATCTCTCTATATATCATCATCATCATCATCCTTCAACATCCATTTTCCACGCTGGCATGGGTTGGACGGTCTGACCAGAGTTGGTAAGCTGGAAAGCTGTACCGGGTTCCACTCTGTCTTGGCTTGATTTCTACAGCTGGATGCCCTTTGTAAGGCTAACTACTTTACAGTGTGTGCTGGGTGCTTTTAACGTGGCACCGCATGAGCGATTTTACATGGCACTGGCACAATTACTTTTAACAAGGAATTGCACAAGTGCTTTTACTTGGCATCACATGAGCACTTTTATGTGGCAATGGCAAAAGACTCTTGCAAGCTAATCCTTCTCAGCTGGGGGAGTGGCTTTAACACTTCTACTGTGTAGGACGGGTCTTTTTGAGTACAGCAAGGTGCCAGGTATCTTGGTCCTTTGTCATCTCATCTGAAAGGTTCAGCGTCCTCAAGTTGTCATTCAGTACTTTGTCCCATGTCTTCCTGGGTTTCCCTCTTCCATGTGTTCTGTCCACTTTGAGAGAGTGGCACTTCTAGATGGAGCTGTCGGCATCCATCTTCATCATGTGACCAAACCAGTACAGTCTTCTCTCTTGCACCCTACATCTAATTCCTCTTATGCCTAACTTCTCTTTCAATACACTAACACTCTGTTACAGATGTATACTTACATTACACATCCAGTGGAGCATACTAGCCTCATTCCACTCTAACCTTCGCATGTCCTCTGCATTCAGAGCCCACATTTCACTACCATGTAGAATCACTGATTGTATACATGCATCATACAATCTTCCTTTCACTCAGAGAGAGAAACTTTGGTTGCCAACAGAGGCAAAAGCTCTCTGAATTTTCTTCATCCTGTTCTTATTCAAGCCATTACACTCTTTGTACATCCTCCCCCACTACTAATTTTGTCCCCTAGGTAGCAGAAATCATCCCCTACCTCTAATGACCCTCTGGGGTATTTGAGAAAATCAATTTCCCAAGTATCTAGTTTTTATGACTCCTGTGCATCTTCCACATATGAACACTACTTTCCCTGATAATCTTCCTATTATTCCACTGCACCTATATAAATATATATATATATATATAAATCTCCAAAAGTGATAATTACAGCACTCTATACAAATTTAGAATATTCTTTAATACATTATAATTGAAAGGCTGGTGGCATGTTAAAAACACCTGTACCAGTGACACGTTAAAAACACTCATGCCAGTGACACATTAAAGGCACCTGGTACACTCTTTGGAGTGGTTGGTGTTAAGAAGGGCATCCAGCCGTAGAAACCAAGCCAAAATGGACTGGAGTCTGGTGCAGCTCCCCGGCTTGCCAGTCTCCAGTCGAATCGTCTAACCCATACCAGCATGGAAAACGGACGCTAAATGATGATGATGATGATATGGCTGATTTAAATGCTAACGAGTTGATGTCTGATTTTTCCATGCTTGCATGAGTCAGACAAAATTAGTTGAGGCAGGTTTACTGACTCAAATTAGGCAAGATGCCTTTCCTGTTGTTAACCCATATCTGTTTCCAAGCTAGGGAATATTTCCCTATGGCCAGACATGGTTCAATGAAGGTTTGGATGAATAACACTGCTTATATGATAGTAAGTAATACCTGTTTACAACTATTGTCTGATATCAAGACAAGGAGACACAAACACACACACACACGTGTGTGTGTGTGTATCTTTGTATTTGTTCCCTCACCTTGACAACTGGTGTTTGTTTGTTTACATCCCTGTAACAGTGCTTTGGCAAAAGAGACCAATAGAATAAATACCAGACTTAAAAATAAAAATAAAGTACTGGGGTTGATTAGTTCAACTAAACCCCTTCGAACCAGTACCCCAGCATGGCCACAGTCCAATGATTGAAACAAAAGATAAAAAAACAAAACAAATTGAGTATGTAAAATGAGACCCTTTTCACCTACCAATGACAGACCCTCCATCAGGTCCGCTAGAAACAGCAGCCAAACCTCACACAAATTACATTACACACTCTATTAACCTTAGAACAGAGAGATTACTCAGTGGGGTGAGGTAGTCCTAGATATGCTATACCAGAAAGAATGATTATGGTCTATTATTCAACCAGAGCTGACCCTGAGCTAAACAGCAACTCTAATCATAAACAAAGATATCTCAGATTAGCAGTAAAGTTTTTGTGAATTGTTCTCCAAAGAAAGCAAAATATTTAGGTTAACAGTCCATATTACATCAGATTCTCTATTGTTAAACATTTAACTGTTGGAGTCTTTGTTTGTGTTATTCCAACAAAATTATAAAAATAGTTAAAAACAGTTTTGTTCTGACATTTTTTTAACAGGCATAGTTGTGTGCTTTAACTCTTTAGCAATCGAACTGGCCCAAATATTTTACCTGTTTTGTGCTCAAACCAGCCAGATCTGGCCTCCTACACCTACTTTATAATGTCCTTCTAAATATAAACAATCAAATCATTCAAATCTCGAAGCTATGAGATAATCCATGGTTAATTCAAAACAATGTGAATAAATAAGTATTACATTTGAGAGAGTAATCTGAATGCTAAAGGGTTAAGCTTGCTTTGCAATCACGTGGTTTTGGGTTCAAGTCGCACTGTGCGACACCTTGGACAAGTGTCTCCTACTATGTTTTGTGGCATTTTGTTACAACTTTTGTTTTGGTCACTGGACCGTGGCCATGCTGGATCACAATCCTGAGTTGAACAAATCAACTCCAGTATTTATTTTTCGAGTGTGGTACTTATTCAATTGGTGTCTTTTGCCAAACTGCTAAGTCACAGGGCTGTAAACAAACCAAAACCGGTTGTCGACTTGTGAGGGACAAACACAAAGACACACATGTCAGGCTTCCACACAGTTTCCTACCAAATTCACTGACAAGGCATTGGTCGGCTCAGGGCTATAGAAATCATTTGCCCAAGGTGCTGTGCAGTGGTATTGAACTTCAAACCACATTGCAAAGTGAGCTTTATAACTACCAATTCCACTCAAGGACACTTTGGTTTTCATCATCCCAGAGTCATTGAAATTCTTTTATTCTCTTTCTCTTTTACTTGTTTCAGTGATTGGACTATGGCCATGCTGGGGCACTACCTTGAAGGGTTTAGCCTTTCAAATTGACTCCAGTATTTATTTTAAAGTCTAATACTTATTCTGTTGGTCTCTTTAGCCGAACCACTAAGTTACGGAGACATAATCCAGCACCAGTTGTCAAGCTGTGAGAGATTCACACACACACATACCCACACATTCGTTCTTGTGTCCATTTTTCCATGCTAGCATGGGTTAGACACAGTCTTGAGGCATTTTTTTACAGCTAGATGCTTTTCCTATTGCTAATTTTTGAAATACTCAAGAGAGAATTTAGGTAAAAGTTTGCAAGTCAGAAGCTCATTCTTTGTATGTAAGGTAAACTGGGTTGTATATTGTGGTTTAAGGATGGCATTGGTTACATGTCATTGCTACATGAACTGACCTCAGAGAGAGAGAGAACCCTGGGTGACTAGGTGGTGTTAGTAGTGGCAGGGGGGTATTTAATCCTTATTTATTCACATTGTTTTCAATTAATCATGCATTATCTTTGAGATTTTGATGATGTCATTATCATAATCATCATCATCATCATCATCATCATACGTCCATTTTCCATGCTGGCATGGGTTGATGGTTTGACCAGAGCTGGTAAGGCCAGGGGCTGCACCTGGTTCCATAGTCTGTTTTGGCATGGTTTCTATGGCTGGATGCCCTTCCTGATGCCAACCACTTTACAGAATGTACTGGGTGCTTTTTTTTACATAGCACCAATAGATGTGATTGTTTATTTTTAGAATAACATTGTAGGGTAGGTGTGAAAGGCTAGATTTGGCCAGTTTAAATGCTAAAAGGTTAAAAGATAAAAAAAGGCTAAATGGTACATTGTATCTTTTGATAACATTGATTATATGTCATTGTTGCATGACCTGGCATTAAAGAGAGAGAGAGAGAGAGACAAACAGACAGCAAGAAAGAGAACTCCATAGATTGGTCTTAGAGTATTTGGGCCTGATATGGCTGCTTTAAATACTCTCATACCACTGTCTGTTTTATGTTCAGACTGGCCAGATCCAACCTCTTACACCTACCTTACAATGTCATTCCAAAAATAAACAATCACATCATTGAAATCTTGGAAGCTATGAGATAATGCATGATTAATTCAAAATATCGTGAATAAATAATCATTACATTTGACAGAATAATCTGAATTCCAAAGGGTTAAAGGAAAATAAAGGTGAGATGGTACATTGTGTCTTCTATAATATTGGTTAATATGGCATTTCTTCTTGACCTGACATTAGAGAGAAAACCATTTTCTTATTTCATGAATGAATGTGTGTTGTTTGTAGTGAGAGGAGGATGTTTAATGAGACAAAGGCTAAGGAGTACATTGTGTCTTGGTTAATTATGATAAAATGGTATTGCTACTTTACCTGATGTTACCTGATGTTTTCTCATTTGATGGATGTTAGGTGGTGTTCTTAGTGAGAGGTCCTCTCTCTCTCTCTCTCATTTAAATCAGTAAACTGGCCATATCCGGTCTAAATATTCTACCTGTTTTATGTTCAAACCAGCCAGATCTGGCCTTTCACGCTCACTCTACAATCTCATCATCCTAAAAAATAAAACAATCACATCATTGTAATCTCAAAGCAATAATACATGATTAATTAAAAACAATATGAATAAATATTACATTTAGCAGAATAATCTAAATGCTAAATGGTTAATAGTCATGCAAATGTCTGTTTTTAGAATTTAAAAGTCTTTCAGTTTCCTCGTGTTGCTTAGAAACATCTGTAAAAAAAAAAAAAAAAGTGAAAGCAATGAATAACCATCCATGTTTTGTTGTTGTTTTTCTTGAATCTTTTTGGTTTTTGTTGTGTTTTAGACGTAGACCAGTGATTCTCAACCAGGGTCCATATAAGATTTTGTTGTTAAAATTTATGTACAATAAATTGCTTATTACTTCTATAATATGCAAAATATTGTAAGATTTTTTTATACAATTCTTAATAATATTTAATATTTTTATTATACAATTATTTAAGATTTTTTAAAAACAATTCTTAATAATATTTTTTTACATACATTGAATGGCTATGCAGGTCCAGGAGCGTAGAATAAGGATGAAAGGGGTCCATAGACAAAAAATAGCCGAGAACCACCAACATAGAAAGTCTGAAGTAATCAGATGTATATTTTGTTTCTTTATTTAAACAATATAAATTGAGAAAAAAATAAAATAAAAAAGGAAAAAACAGATTGAAGAAATGTAGAGAAAAGAAAGGGGGAGGGGACACAGGCAGCAGGAGTGGCATGGGTCCCAGGATGGTGGGGGCGGGGTATTTAGCCACGCCCCACGGTAATGATTAGGGATCTGCCTCCCTTAAATGGGAAGAGAGCTATCCTGTCTGGGCGCTTACTGTCCCCGTAGTCGAGATCTGCGGGCTCCGGTTGGGACGAGAAACCGGCTGTGTTGAGGCCTCTTCTGACAATGTCATTCAGGGTGGCATGTCGGGGAGGAATCATCCCACACTAAGGCTGCAGGATAAAAGATGCAGGCGAAGCTAATTGTGCCGAGATGTTTTCTTTTTTTAGTCAGAATAGAAGCTAGTGTCCATGATCCTTTTACAGGGGTTCCAAAACTGGTTGGAATTAGTGAGGTATCCTCAAACCAGAGGCCTGGTGGGTCAAATGCTTGCAACAAAGTGGATTCTACTAAACCAAGTGCCTGGTGGTCTTGTTACACCCGGTGGTGGATTAAATCTATCACTTGGGTAAGCTTTGTTTGAAATTTGAACTCTGAATGCAAAGAACCGGAACAGATGCTACATGACATTTGGTCTTTTGTGTTTATTACTGGCAATCTAGTAAGCAATGAGGGTTCCAGTTGATTCGATCAATGGAACAGCCTGCCTGTGAAATCAACGTGCAGGTGGCTGAGTACTCCACAGACACATGTAACCCTTAATGTAGTTCTTAGGGAAATTTGGTGTAACACAGAATGTGACATGGCTGGCCTTTTTGAAATACAGGTACAACTCATTTTTGCTAGCTGAGTAGCCTGGAGCAACGTGAAATAAAAGTGTCTTGCTCAAGGGACCAACTTGCCACTGGGAATTGAACTCGCAGCCTTACGATTTTGAGCTGAATACACTAACTGCCAAGCCCACATGCCTTCTTCATTCTGTTGTGCTTACACTTCCACTAACCCACTGCCCTTGATTTTTTTCTTTCTTTTGTGATCCCCCCCCCCCTCCATTCCTGAGGCTGAAAGGCAAAGTTGACTTCATTTGGATTTGAACTCAGAGCGCAGAGATCTGGGACAAATACCCTGAGGCACTCTAACTGATACTATAACAATTCTGAACATTTGCAACATGACTGCACCAGCTCTTGCAGAAGTGCAATATTAATGCTACACTATACAGTAGTAGCAGTATTGCTGCTGACATATTTTTGGAATTCTTTGCTGGAATTCTAAGAAAATATGAGAATAGAAAATAAAGATAACAATTTCACTAGTAAGATTCACCTGCTTTTGTTTAAGTGTTTATAAAGGCAGTGGGGGGGGGGGATGGTAGTCTTCAGATTGCAAGAGTATTTTTGATGGAATGGAATTGTAAGAATGCTTCTACTCAGTTTTGGCATTAACTGAAACCAGTTTTCCCTCCACTCCAAAGTCTTCTGTAGTTTATTTTAATAATTTTTCTTTTTCTTTTCAATTTGCAGACAATCTTTCAAAATCATGAGATTGATTTTAATATACGATGGCTGGCTGTACTCTATTTTAAGAATGGTATTGAACGATACTGGCGGCGAAATGCTCCCAAGTAAGTATCCCACAGTTAATTGGTTGAAGTTTACTTCTTGTAAAACTAGTTGAAATAAATTTTGCTGTAATTCTAAAGACACGAAGAATTTGCTAAATTGTTATTAAAAAAGGCACAGGTGTGGCTGTGTGGTAAGAAGTTAGCTTCCCAACCACATGGTTTCAGGTTCAATCCCACTGCATAGCACCTTGAGTAAGTGCCTTCTATTATAGCCCCAGGCCAATCATAGCTTTGCAAGTAAATTTGGTGGACAAAAACTAGAAGAAGACTGTCGTATATATATATATATATTATTTATCATCATTTAATGTCCGTCTTTGCATACTGGCATGGGTTGGACAGTTTGACAGGAGCTGGCAAGCCAGAGAACTGCACCAGATTCTATCATCTGTGTTGCCGTGGTTTTTACAGCTGGGTGCCCTTCCTAAAGTGTCAACCACTTTACAGAGTGGGCTGGGTGCTTTTTATGTGGCACTAGCACTGGCAAGGTCTGTTTCATATAGTTTTTATGGCTGGGTGGATATATATATATGCCTGCATGTGTCTTTGTGTTTGCAGTTCAACAAAAGAGACTGATAGAATATTACTGGGCTTAAAAATATAGGGTACTGGGAGCTATTTGTTTGATTAAAACCCTTCAAGGTGGTGCCACAGCATGGCCACAGTTCAACGACTGAAACAAGTAAAAGTCCATCTCAGGAATTGGGTATAATGTTCCCAGGAGGAATTGGAATATTCTCTGAAAAATACCATCATCATTTTAACATACACACGCACTCACGTACATATATATCATCATCATCCTTTAACGTCCGTTTACCATGCTGGCATGAGTTGGACAGTTTGACAGGAGCTGGAGGGCTGTATATATATATATATGTATATATATGACCGTCTAACCCATGCCTGCATGGAAAAAGAGACGTTAAAGGATGATGATGATGATATATATGCATGCATGCATGCATACGTACGTATGTACGTACATACATACATATGACAGGCTTCTTTCAGTTTCTGTCTACCAAATCCATTCACAAGTCTTTGGTCAGCCCAGGGCTATATTAGAAGACACTTGCCCAAAGTGCCTTGCAGTGGGACTGAACCGGGAACCATGTTGTTGGGAAAACTTCTCAACCACACTGCCACGCCTGCACCTATTAGTAGCGAGGTGTGGGTGGGGGGACACTAACACTGCATCTCGTGGGCGATATTAGATAAGAGGCACAGGTATTTACGAATATATCAAATTTACAGAGAAGTTTCACATTTGTCAACTCGTTAACTAAACAGAATTAGCTGATTTCAACTTGTCAACACATACCCAAATTCTCTTTGACAACTTCAAAGAAGACCCTTCCCCTCTTCGATTCATGACAGATATCAATGAGTGATCTACACTGTTAAGAGTCGGCCAATTACTTTCCAACCTAATATGTACAAATGCTGTTTGGGATTTTCAATTCCCTCTTTATCTTATTAATATATCTATCTTTTCTCTCCCTTTCTCATGCTCCCATTCTCTTTCCCAGTGTTTACACCCTCTCTCACTCATTTGTGTTCCCACCCTTTCCCTCTTTCTTTCCCCGTCCCCCTCCCCCATCTCCATCTCTTTTCCCACTCTCTGTGCCCCTCCTTCTCCCTCTCCAATGTTATTTTGTATCTACACCCTTAATTTTTATACTTTTTCTCCTCTACTTTTAGTGCCATAGCAGAAGAAGAGAAGAATGCTCTAAAGAAGCGTCTAATAGATAACTTCAATGAGCCTGTACCACAGGTAAATACCTACTTTGCTCAACAGTCAGTCAGCAGATTTCACATATCTATTCACACAATTTTTTTACTACTTTAACCACCTTTTCATTTTTATATTTCAATCGAAATATAAAACCTTGGTGTGTGTTTTAATTTATTTTGCTAAAGAATTACCAGGAATTTGCAGAGGTACCGGCATGTCTGTGTGGATCAGGTTTTTGCTTTCCATGCACTCGTTTTCCTGTGTCTGGTGTATATCTCCATGTGTTATTCCTGCCATTGTGTCACATGACCTTGTCGTCTGGGCAAGTCTAATAGAGTAACTTTGTCATTATTATTAAGCTGGTGTTTGGAACATAACTTAACAAAAACATAAAATGACAGATGGACACTTTAAGATGGAGTGGTTTTGTACACCTGGTGAAGGTGTGTTATTAAGGTGGAATCATTAGAACTTGGGACAAAATACCTTGCGATATTTCTTCCGGCTCTTTGTTTTGAGTTCAAATCCCACTGGGCTCAATTGTTACTTTTCATCCTTTCAGGGGTCAATAAAATAAGTACCAATCGAATACTGGAATCGATGTAATTGACTAACTCCCAAAAATATCAGACCTTGGGCCTATATTAGAAACCACCATTATTATTATTATTAAGGCGGCAAGCTGGCAGAGTTGTCAACACGCCGGGCAAAATGCTTAGCAGCATTTCTTCTGTCATCATATTCTGAGTTCAAATTCCGCCGAGGTCGACTTTGCCTTTCATCCTTTCAGGGTCGATGAAATAAGTACCAGTTAAGCACTTGGGTTGATGTAAATAACTAGCCCCTACCCTGAAATTTCAGGCCTTGTGCCTATAGTAGAAAGGATTATTATTATCATTAATAAGGCAGCGAGCTTGCAGAATCATTAGCAAGCTGGACAAAATGCTTAGCAGCATTTCTTTTGGCTTTACCATTTGAGTTCAAATTCCGCCTAGGTTGACTTTACCTTTCATCCATTCAGGTTCGATAAAATAAATACCAGTTAAGCACTGGGGCTGGGCGGTGTAATTGACTAGACCCTCCCCCAAAATTTCAGGCCTTGTGCTTATAGTAGAAAGGATTATTATTATTATTCCACTGAGAGTCCTATGCCGGTGCCACGTAAAGGCGCACATGCCAGTGGCACGTTAAAAGTATCCAGCACACACTGTAAAGTGGTTGGTGTTAGAAAGGGCTTCCAGCCATAGAAGCCAAGCCAAATCAGACTGGAATCTGGTGCAGCTCTCCAACTTGCCAGCTCCTGTCAACCCGTCCAACCCATGCCAGCATGGAAAACGGATGTTAAAGAATGATGATAATTCCCATTTTCTTCTGTTTATATCTTTCTATCTAATTTATTTAATTTGTTGTGTGCTTTGATAATTATTCAACAGGAACTTTTTAATATATCAGAAAAGAATGTCTCCAAAAATAATTCTTTTGTGTAATAATGTTTAAAAAATTGAGGATAATGATGATGTTGCTGATTAATAATTATAGTGATTAGTTCTCTAATTGCCACCAGTGCACCATAATTAGAAACTATTACAAAATCATAGATAATAGTACAAGGACATTCCATATACAAAGATGTAATTAAAAAGATTATATTGCAATGACCCATGCTGGTGGCACGTTAAAAACATGCTGGTGACACGTTAAAAACACTCGTGCTGGTGACACATTAAAAACACCCATGCCAGTGACATGTTAAAGGCACACAGTACACTCTCTGGAGAGGTTGGTGTTAGGAAGGGCATCTAGCTGTAGAAACCAACCCAAAACTGACTGGAGTCTGGTGCAGTTTGCCAGTCTCCAGTCAAACCGTCTAACCCATGCCAGCATGGAAAACAAATGCTAAATGATGATGAGGATATATATATATATATATATATATAGTAAGAAATACTAAGCAGAAAGCAGATGTGGTATTCAAAGCTTTATAGGACATACACATGTTT
>JAOPUL010001697.1:34405792-34422357 GCA_027564515.1 Octopus rubescens
TTCTTCTGGCTTCACGTTCTGAGTTCAAATTCCACTGAGGTTAACTTTGCCTTTCATCCTTTAGGAGTCGATAAAATAAATACCAGTGGAGTACTGGGGGTCAATGTAATCGACTTACCCCCTCCCCCTATATGGCTGGCCTTGTGCCAAAATTTAAAACCATTATTATTATTATTATTATTAAGGCAGCAAGCTGGCAGAATCTTTAGCATGTCAGACAAAATGTTTAGCAGCATTTCGTCTGTCTTTGTTTTGAGTTCAAATTCTGCCGAGGACGACTTTACTTTTCATCCTGTCAAGGTCGATAAGTACCAGTCGAATACTGGGGTCGATGTGTACCCCTCCCCTAAAATTTCAAGCCTTGTGCCTATAGTAGAAAGAATTATTATTGAAGTGGCAAGCTGGCGGAATTGTTACTGTACTGGACAAAATACTTCCATCTTTAGGTTCTGAGTTCAAATGCTGCCAAAGTTGACTTTCATCCTTTTGGGGTTGATAAAAGAAAATACCAGTCAAGTGTTTGGGTCAATGTAAGACTTTCCCCTCCCATTAAAAAGTTACTGGCTTTGTGCCAAAAATTATGAAGAATCATCATCATTATTAAGGTGGCGAGCTGGCAGAATCGTTAGCATGCTGGGCAAAATGCTTTGTGGCATTTCGTCCATTGCTACATTCTGAGTTCAAATTATTCTGACAAGGTTGATTTTGCCTGTCATCCTAAGAACCAGTTGAACACTGGGGTTGATGTAATTGACTAAACCCCTCCCCTGAAATTGCTGGCCTTGTGCCCAGTATAGAAAGGATTATTATTATTATTAAGGTGGCGAGCTGACAGAATTGTTAGAGAATTGGAATAAACGCTTTGCAGCATTTATTCCGGGTCTTTAAATTCTGAGTTCAAATATTGGCTGAGGTCAACTTTACCTTTCAGCTTTACATGAGTGAAGGTACCAGTCAAATACTGGGGGGTGTAATCAACTACCCCCCCCCCACTAGAATTTTTGGTCTTGTGCCAAAATTTGGAAATACCATTATTATTATTATTTATTATTAGCACACTAAACAAAATGCTTGGTGGCTTTTCATCTGTCTTTACATTCTGAGTTCAAATGCTACAGAGGTCAACTTCACCTTTCATCCTTTCGGGGTCGAGTACTGGGATCCCTCCCTCAAAATTTCAGGCCTTGTGCCTATAGCAGAAAGGATTATTATTATGAGTTTTTTCTTCTTTCAATTTTGTTTCCATTTCTTGACGAGTGTCTTCCCGACTCCTAGGGCAAAGAAACTCACCATATACATTGGTTGGCCATTAAACTAAACACACCAGATTGTTCATTTTCAAAATAAAGAGGTTATGTGGGGGGGGGGGGTGAATTTAAATAAATTTTTTTTAATTAAAATACAAAAAAAAAACAAATAAAAATATATAGGTAGTAATCATTCTCACATCGACAATATTATTAATATTATTATTCTTATCATTTCTAATCCTATACATGTATGTTGTGTTTTTCAGGTTGCTACCCAGCTTGCTGTTCTTATTGGTAAGATTGCTCGTATGGACTGCCCGAGGTATTGGCCCGAGTTAATCCCCACACTGTTAATGGTTGTGCGTTGTAATGATAGACTGCTACAAGAACGTTCCCTCCTTGTGCTGCATCATGTCATTAAGTCGCTGGCTTCAAAACGTCTCATGGCTGACCGCAAGCTCTTTGAAGAAGTGAGTGTCTTCCTTCTGGTTTTCTACCTACTTTATATCGTATAAGCCAAAGAGGGAGAGCCTGTATCTGGCGTTCTGAACCTGGGGTACTTGCAACCCCTGGAGATGCAAGATAGTATTTCGGGGAGTGAAACCAAGAGGGGAAAATATAAATCATCATCATCATTAACGTTCGTTTTCCATGCTAGCATGGGTTGGACGGTTTGACAGCAGCTGGAGAGCTGTCCAGATTCCAATTGTCTGTTTTGGCATGGTTTCTATGGCTGGATGCCCTTTCTAATGCCAAACCCTTCCTAATGCCATTTTAATGTCCACTTTTCCATGCTTGCTTGGGTCATCTGGAATTTGTGGAGGCAAATCACCCTCACCTGTTTCCATGTTAGGTAATATTTTCCTGTGGCCAGACATGTTTTCATGGAAGATTGAAAACAAGGGACACCGCTTGTATGATTGCGACACCTATTTAAAGCTATTGTGTGGCATCAAGACAAAAGAAAAGCAAACATATAGACTTGCATGCATGCACGTGCACACACACACACACCTGATAGGCTTCTTTGAAATTTCATCTACCAAATGTACTCACAAAGCTTTGGTTGGCCTGTGGCTATAGAAGACACATTCTCATGGTGAAATACAGTGGGACTGAACCTGAAACTACATGATTGGGAAGCCAAATTCTTAATGATACAGCCATGCCTGTGCCACCATACTTTATCATCATCATCATCATTTAATGTCCATGTTCCATGCAGGCATGGGTTGGACCGTTTGGCAGGTTCTGATGGGTCCAAGGACTGCATCGTGTTCCAGTGTCTTCTTTGACATGGTTTTTAAGGCTGGATGCTCTTTCTAATGCCAACCACTTCACAGTGTGTACCTGGTTCTTTTCATGTGGCACAAGCACTAGTGAAGTTGCCATGCAACTTGCTCCCCAGGGATGGGGAATGGAGTAGGCTTTATAATTGGAGTGGAGGGTGTGGTGGTGGTGGTCGCAGGGGAGCTACATGGCTACTCACATGTGGAAGAAAAGGTGAAAATGCTGAGCAGGAACTGCAAAGAAATAATGGTGATGAGATGCCCAGGTGGCCCCCTCGAGGTATGAGGTGAATGGGGGTAGAGGAACTAGGAATGTGGTGGTAGGGTGGGGGAGTAAGAGATGGGGGACGAGAGGTAGGCAACAACTGTAAAGAGTGGGTAGAGTTGAAGGTTGGATAAGGGGTGAAGGATGATCAATAATGCATGAGTTGGGGAAGGTAGAAGGATGTAGAAAAGAGTAATCAGATATTAATAATGATACAACGGACGATAAAGGAGGATGATGATGATACAGTTGACAGTGGGGAGATGATATGGAATAAGAGGCAGACATAGTGCACATGAAGAGATATCATCTTCCTTTAACATCCGCTTTCCATGCAGGTATAGGTTTGACCGGAGCTGGCAGAGGTTCCAGTGTGGTTTGGGTTGGTTTCTACAGCTGGATGCCTTACTTTTATTAAAATCGGTTTTTGGAATAAAATTCACTGTTAAAAATAACTTATGTTCTGTTAAACATAACAAGGTCGTTTTTATTTTTATTATTACAGAGTTAGGGTTTAATGTTAAAAAAATGAATTAGTTATTAGAAAATTGACATTTTCATCATCAGATGTGATATTACTTTTGCAGGGGGTGTGAAAATTTAATCAGACATTTCCTCAGGGTGCAGAGGAACCACTGCTCTATGTTGACCTGTTAGAAACAGCAGTTAAATCTCTCTCTCTCTCAAATCATAACTCCATTAATTATTGTCTTAAAAACAAAACAAAAATTTAGGAGACATTAGGTAATGTAGTCCTAGATACATTATGCCTGAAATAAAGACAAAGATATATGATACACTATTAGATAAAGTCTAAGGTATGGTTTTAAACTGCATCTGGTAGTGGGACCCTGGTTTTGAGGGGTAAGGAACCACCTCTTAGCCACTATTGTTCCCAGGTCTACTCTGATCCCCGGGGGTAGTAGCACCTGTCAAGGTCCCAGTTATGGGTTAGGAAAGGAAAAAAGCTTGGGGAGTCAACCTCAACAGCAAATCAAGAACTGGATTCCTTTAGGCAGTCGTCCAGTGTGCCCTCTTTAACACCCTTCATGCAATAACAGCGTAGGTGGAACTGTCTATCCCTATGAGAAGACCACCCTCATGTAAAACCTACAGCTTGCTGATCACTGGAGCCATCTTAGCCTGCTGAGCCACAGTGGTCAGACCTAAGGAATGGGATCGGATTGTGCAGACTGGCTATTACTACTACTACTATTACTACTACTAGCTACCAGTCACTAATGAAATCAGTAGCTACTGGTCACTAATAAGAGAGAGACCTTATAGGTTAAGGTGAAAACATTTGACAAATACTAAATATGAGAATGTGACTAATACCTTCAATATGGTGGCTTTGGTGATGTCACATTGGATCTGGTCATATATCAGAGATTGGTCGATTCTGTAGAGCCCCCACTTTACTGTTGTTTAACCCCAGGACAGTCCTGGTCAAGCAGTCATGATAATCCCGTCTTTGTTTATCGTGGATTACATTGTCTAATGTGTTATTCCTTCCTTTTATAAGAGTAGGAGTGTTTTACTGCTATTTCTAGCAGGTTGAGCTACCATGTAGACTCCTCGTTTCTTTAGGTTTCACTTGACCCTTTTTATACTAACCTGCCCAAGACTCCCTCTAGTTCTATGATACAAACTTCCTGGTAACAAAAGGTTTAAATATAAAAGTTCCAGCCATGGCTATGTGGTTAAGAAGCCCACTTTGCAACCACATGGTTTCAGGTTCAGTCCCATTGCGTAGCACTACTAGAACCCTGAGCTGAATAATACCTTGTAAGTGAATTTGGTAGATGGAAACTGTATCAAAGCCTCTTGTATATGTGTTTGTCTCCTTCCTCAGCACTTGACAACTGCTGTTGGTTTGTTTACATCCCCATAACTTAGCAGTCTGGCAAAAAAGACAGATAAAAGACTTTAAAAAATAATAATACTGAGGTCAATTTGTTCAAGTAAAATCCTTCAACGCAGTGCCCCCAGCATGACCGCAGTCTGGTGGACTGAAACGAGTCAGTACTAGTTGACCTTGTGAAAAATATTACTCTAGCTGTAAGCTAAGCAAACTTTAAAAATCTACCTCACAACAACAACAACATCATCATCATCATCATCATCATAGTTGGCTGTATTGAGATGAGAAACAGATACAACAACCTTGTAATTTTGTTGCTCAATATTCAATACAACATATACAAAATTAACCCTTTTCATATCTACAAGCAGCTGGAAGTATGCACAATGTCTGCCACTCTAAAATCAATAACCACTTTCATATCTGTTATACACTTTGTTCTGTTGGTTCCAAGTTTTCACAGCCAGACTGTTTATATTGTAAATTGCTAGAATATACTGCTAGCAGCGAAATACGTCACTCAGCTATGCTACAACATCAAATCATTATTATGTTCACTCCACTTTCAGTTGTGGCTTTTTTTCTTTCTCTCTCTCTCTCTCTCTCTCTTTCTCTATCTCTATCTCTCTCTCTCTATCTCTATCTCTCTTTCTCTCTCTCTCTCTCTCTCAAAACATCATTTACATGGAGAATTGTAAAAAAAAAATGTGTCAGGCACCTTGGTTATCTTCTATAGCCCCAGGCTGATCAAAGCCTTGGGAGTGGATTTGGTCAGTGGCAGCTGAAAGAAGTCCATCATGTGTGTGTGTGTATTTGTGCCGCTGGTTATCAAATAGTGTTGAGGGAGATGAACAGTGTTAGTTTGTTTACATCCCTGTAATGTAGCAATTCAGCAAATAGGGACTGATAGAATAAATACCACACTTAAAAAAACACGAGTACTAGGTTCGATTTGTTCGGCTAAACTCTTCAAGGCATGCCCCAGCATGGCCGCAGTCTAATGACCGAAACAAGGAAAAGGTAAAAGACACAACTCAGTGTGTTAGGCCTGCCACCTAAAGACCAGGTGATGGTGTTAAAACTCAGTCGTACATATAAAACCTTCACAGAATCAGTGCAATAATTACAACCCTTGGATGTAGAATATTTCCCCTCCCAGTCCTTATAGTCTCAAAAAAAAAAATACTCCCCCCCTACCCCCAGCCAACAAGTTAACTTTGTGTGAATAAAGAAAAAGCAAGAATGTCTTTGATCATTATTGGTCTGCTTGATCAGGAGCAGGTGGGAACTAAACAACAGCAAAACTGATACAAACTTGTTTATTTAAGGGAAATCGTCCTTCCTTTCATATTTGTCTCATATAAATAAAACCTTGCTGTCTTTTCTTATGTTTCCATATTATATATTTGTTTGTGTGTTGTTGTGTTTAGGTAGCGGACAACTTGTTTTCATTTGTGCTGAACTTGTGGAATACGCACATGGAGACCTTTCTGCAGCTTGCGTCAAAGTACGAGGATGGTGTATTAGAATCCTTGGACAAAAGTATTTTAGGGCTCAAAGGTGAGTTTTACAGTCGCTGTTATATTCCTTACAATGTTTTCTTCAATTCCTTTCTGTTACCGAAGAATAAAATTCCTCTGTGGCCAAACTAGTTGCAGTTCGGTGGTGGTATAGTGTTTGCTTTGCATGCGAAAGGCCCTGGGTTCGGTCATTGGAATTACCTGTTCAAGGCACTAGCATGCCTGTGTGGTTAAGAAGCTTGCTTTGTAACCACAGGGGTTCAGGTTCAGTCCCACTCCTCAGCCCCTTCTGCTAAAGCCTTGGACTACCCAATGCCTTTTGAGCAAATTTAGTTGGTGGAAATTGTAGGGAAGCTCATCATATATATATATATATAATTACCAATTAGGTTAAATTTAACCTGATTGGTAATTCTGTATTACAGCTTGTAGCCTCATGGCTCTACATATTTTTATATATTTATATCGGTGACACTTTAAAGGCACCCAGTACACTCCCTGAAGTGGTTGATGTTAGGAAGGGTATCCAGCCATAGAAACCAAGCCAAAACGGACTGCAGTCTGGTGCAGCTCCCTGGCTTGCCAGCATGGAAAACGGATGCTAAATGATGATACATACATACATATATATATATACATGTGTGTGTGTATGCACACATACATGTGTTTGTGTTTGTTTCACTGTTTGATTACCAGCATTTGATTTGTTACTTCCTTGTAACTTAGCAATTTGACAATAAGAGACTGATAGAATGAGTACCAATCTCAAAAGTGAATGCTGTGTTTGTTTTAATCAACAAAAAAACCCTTCAAGGCAGTGCTCCAGCATGACCACAGTACAATGACTGAAACTAGTACAAAAAGTAAACTGCATTTAAAGTCTTGCAGGGGAATAACAGATTTTTGAATATCTCCGATGACCATCCTCTCAAAACCCAGTCTTCAGTAGTATGATAATGTTGATCCATATTTTCCCTCAGACTAAAATTTACAGTAAAAAAAAAATAGGTTGGCTTGTACACAAAAACAGTTTTGAAGGACCAAAAATTCCATGTGAAATGCGGCAGGATTTGGAAAGAGAGTGACAGTGTTTGAATGTTCTCACCTGGGGTCCTTGTAAAACCTTCAGGGGTCCACACATGTAAAATAGTAAATTAAGGATCCACAGTAGTATTGTAAGGCTCCATGAAAAAAATGTTACTTTGGAATTAATTTTTGCAAGAAACAGCTGGGTTTCTTTCTCTAACATTTTAGAGTTCAACCTACACAAGTGAATATGTGATGAACAAAATAGGAATTTTAGAAGAAGCATCTATGAAACTAGTTTTTAAACATCGAATAGCTATGGGGGTCCACCAGAATAGAATAATAATCAAAGGGGTCTAGAGGCCAAAAAAATGGTTAAGAACCACTAGTTTACATTCTATACTGTGTCGACTTGTATGCCAGAAAATATGGTAATTATAAGGATATCCTTTCTATTGGTACAAAGTGAAAGATATGGTTGATTGAATCGACTTCTGTCCATAACTGAGATCATGTTGCATCTTCCATCTTTCCAGGGGTCTATAAAATAAGTACCAGTTTAACACTGGGGTTGATGTAATCGACTTACCCCCTCCCCCGAAATTGCTGGCCCTGTGCCGAAATCTGAAACCATTATTATTATTATGATTAAGGTGCCTTGCTAGCACATCAAATGTAACGCTTAGCAACATTTCTTCCAAATCTTTACATTCTGAATTCAAATCCTACAAAGGTCTATTTTGCCTTTCACCCTTTTGGAGTTAATAAACAGTAATTAGAGTTAATGTAATCAATTTAACCTCCCTCCTACTAAAATTTTCTGGCCTTGTACCAAAATTTGAGACAAATTATTATTAAGGCAGCAAGCTGGCAGAATTGTTAGAGCAATGGGAAAAAATGCTTTGCGGTATTTTTCCCAACTCTACATTTTGAGTTCAAATTCAACTTTGCTTTTCATTCCTCTGGGTCAATAAAATAAATTACTAATCTAATACTGGATTCAATTGTTTTGGCTAATCCCCTCTCAAAATTCTGGTCTTGTGCCAAATTTTGAAGCTAATTTAATTTTCTTGTTTCACTTATTAGACTGAGGTCAT
The DNA here is from genome assembly GCA_027564515.1 of Octopus rubescens. Taxonomy (NCBI): domain Eukaryota; kingdom Metazoa; phylum Mollusca; class Cephalopoda; order Octopoda; family Octopodidae; genus Octopus; species Octopus rubescens. The sequence goes on from JAOPUL010001697.1 coordinate 34,414,104, forward strand.
GCTGGGGCACTGCTCTAGAGATTTTAGTTGAATGAATCAACCCCAGTACTTTTATTTTGTTTGTTTTTTAAAGCCTGATACTTAGTTTATCACGCACCTTTGCTGAACCGCTAAGTTACAGGGATGAAAACACACCAGCACCAGTTGTCAAGCAGTGGTGGGGAACAAACACTGATACACACACATATATATATATGATGGGCTTCTTTCAGTTTCCATCTACCAAATCCACTCACAAGGCTTTAGTAGAAGACACTTGCTCAAGGTGCCACGCAGTGGGACTGAACCCGAACCATGTGGTTAGGAAATATACTCAGCCACGCCCACATTTATTATCCTAGTCTGGTATCTGGTCTCTTTTTAATGTACCCTTGAAAGAAATCTTTCTTACTCTTCCTACTTCCTATCCCTCATATATATAACATGTTGTTATTGATTTTATTTCTATTTTCACAGTTTTAAGAAAATTGGTATGTTTTGGATTCAAGGATCAGCAACTTCCCACTGATGTCATTGTATTTATCAACATGATATTTTCAAGACTGGATCCGTTTTTAGAATGTAGTGAGTAACATTATTAAATTCATCATCTAGCATCCATTTTCCATGCTAGCATGGGTTAGATGGTTTGACTGGAGACTGGCAAGTCGGGGAGCTGCGCCACACTCTAATTGTCTGTTTTAGCATGTTTTCTACAGCTGGATGCCATTCCTAATGCCAACTACTTTACAGAGTGTGCTTGGTACTTTTTACATGGCTCCAACACAAGTGCTTATGCATAACAATGGCATGGGTGCTTTATATGTGGCACTGGCACATCTCAACTAAATAATATATTGTACCACCTACAAGACTGAATCCACAGGGATGTGATTACTCTTTGGGGCTCCATTGGAGTAATTTCTCATGGTGACTTCTGTGATGTTTGTAGATTTGTTGAAAGTCTGGTTCAGATAGGCTTTTTACCTTTTTATGAACCTTTCATCAATGATTATTGCCATGACTTACAGAGAAATTAGGATCAGCCAGTATGTGAATAGGGACAGTCTTGTGATAATCCTGTTATTGGAGAGGAAATCACAGTCCTACCACTTGAAATTCTTTATCGTTAACCTTTTAGCATTTAAACTGGCCATATCCGGCCAAAATATTCTACCTGTTTTATGTTCAAACCAGCCAGATTCGGCCTCTTACACCTGCCATACAATGTCATTTTAAAATAAACAATTACATCATCAAAATCTCAAAGCTACAAGATAATAACTGATTAATTTAAAACAATGTGAATAAATAAGTATTACATTTGACAGAGTAATCTGAATGTTAAGGGGTTAAATAAGGATCTGGAAAGACTAAATCTTGACGTCCCTTGTGAGTGTCACAAATTCACTTGTGGTCCAGATGCATTGTGGGATACCTTGGTTGAATCCAAGCAGACAACCATTTGCTTGAAATAAAGACATATTCTTTTGTTTAGGTCAGTCTCTATTTTTCAATACCACGGTGGTAAATAGCAGTTATGATAGGTTTAAAATGACTGACCAAATATTATATTTCCTTGTAATATTACTGTGTGTCTATTGACTGATGTTTAAGTGTTGCGGTGTTTTATTTTCCTTTTCTAGGGCGTAATCTCTGGGGGAATCAGCAGATGGTTGAAAAATGTGAGAAATTAATTTTACTGATGACAAAAGTGGTAGGTAAACCATTCCATATTTTTGTAGCTTTGGTAAAGAAAAAATTGTACTTCACCTGGAATTGAGTCTTTTTAAACAACACTGAATAATAATAATAGATACTAAAGAATAACTTGTAAAACATTTGATATTAATCTTTTTAAAGAAAACCTATAATATAACATTTGATTGATATCAATAGATTCTCTTTAAAAGCAGTTATATTTGTTGTTGGAAATAATTCCAAATGTTGTGTTTAGACAAGTCTTCTGTGTATCATTAATACCCCTTTTTATATTGCACTCCCTGCATTCTTTCTACAAAGTCTACATCTCATATATACCATCTGCATCTTGCTGCATCCATTTCTATGTGTTCTATAAACTCTCTCTCTCTCTCTCCCCAAATGCTCTTGCTGTCTCTCCACACTGCCTACAACATTGTCCTTCACACTTTGCTGTTCTCTCCCCTCCAATTCAATCCTCCCCGACTTCTCTCTCTCTCTAATAAACTACCAGTATTAAAGTCTCCTACTATTTCTTTATCTTAAGTATGTGTATATATATATATATATATTTCTCTATTTCCTCTACAGCTGATAGATATGTTGGAAGTTCATCCTCTCTCATTTGTCCAGTTTATACCAACAACTTTACAGTTTGTAGCAAGGTACAACTTTGTGGATACTGGTGAAAGTAAGTGATACCTTCTTTTAATTCTAGTGTCACCTGTCAGCTTACTAACAAGTGCGGTGGCACCGGTCATGTGCCACCCCTTCCCCACCCCAACTTGTACTGATTTTGTGGCACATTTCATCTGGCTACTGACGAAGACAGTGGTGCCATTTTACATGGTCACTAACTTTGTTGGTGTGGCACCTTTTCATGTGACCACCGACTGGTGTTTGCCGCAGTATCATTTACTGTGGTTACTCCTGGTACTTTATATGGTCACTATTGTTGTTTATTGTGGTAGTTTAATCTATTGGTGGATGAGAAATCTTATTGATCAACAGAATAAAGGTGTGTGTGAATTCAGACCATCTTGCTATTTGAAGGACATCAGGAAAGTAAATAAAGAAATAATTACCATCACTGGGATTTGAACCTAGCTTATGGACTGTTCATTAAGAGTTTACTACCAACATTACAGAGCTTGATACTGTTTAAATATAGTAGCATTCATTTTATAAAACAAAAATTATTCAGTATATTCAAGGTGCAGGCGTGGCTGTGTGGTTCTGGATTTAGTCCCACTGCATGGCACCATGGGCAAGTTTCTTCTACTATAGCCTCGGGTTGACCAAAGCCTTGTGAGTGGATTTGGTAGACAGAAACTGAAAGAAGCCCGTTGTATCTGTGTGTGTCTGTTTGTTCTCCACCACTGCTTGACAACCGCTGTTGGTTTGTTTACGTCCCCGTAACTTAGCAGTTCGGCAAAAGAGACCAATAGAATAAGTACCAGGCTTTAAAAAGAAAAAAGTACTGGGGTTGATTCATTCGACTAAAAATTCTTCAAAGGCAGTGCCCCGGCATGGCCGCGGTCTAATGACTGAAACAGATAAATGATATATGTATGAGGAAATATGGAAAATTGTAAAAATTGTGGGTTGGTTTAAAGCAGTGTTTCTCAACCCTTTTTGACTCCTTTGGACCCTTTTTGATTCCTATTTTACTTGGATGGATCCTCCTGGCCATTCGATGTTTAAAAAAACCATATTTTTATAATTAAATATTATTAAGAACTGTATAAAAATAATTGTTAAAATATTTTGGGTATTGTAGAAATATTGATTTATTGGAGATACATTTTAACTACAGAATTTTATATGGAACCGGTTGAAAATCATTGGTTTAGAGGATAATCTTGACACAAAATAAATTCTCTCTAAATCCCTGTTGTCCAGAACACTTCTAAGATTCTTTCTAAATGCCTTTTATTTATTTTTTAATCTTTTTTTTTTTTTTTTTTTTTTGTCTTTTCAGGTCTCCATTTCCCTCACTTTACTGTAAATTGTCTGAATATGCTGAAAATTATTGTACACACTGATAGTTACAAAGTTGATATTCGAAAAGGTGAATATTCTTCCTTCTCAGATATTTCGACAAACTGCTAAGAATTTTTCAATTTTGTTGATTATGTGTTACAACATTTCATGGTTGGGTGGTTGCCTCATGCATGGAGGATTAAAGCATTTCCACTACCCTGTATCAGTTGTTATTCAAGTTACCAAACAAGAACTGATACAAGATATCATATTCTTATTTACTGGCCTCTCGTTTGTATGCGTTTGTGTGTATCCTTGTCTAGATGTTGTGTAATGGTTGTAAATGAACATCACTGTCATACAAGCGAGGTTGTTTGTTTCCAGTCTTCCATGAAAAACATGTCTAGTTATGGGAAAATATTACCTTGATTGTAAACAGGTTAAGGTTGGTGGCAGGAAGGGCACCCAGCTGTAGAAAACTCAACAAATTCTGTCTGACCAATGCAAGAATGGAAAAGGAAGTTAAATGATGTTCTCGCTCTAAGGCAAATCACTCGTGGATGTCAACGCCAACTGAAGAACACTGTATGTCTTTCATTGGACTTTTCAAGACTCCGGGTCTTGGATCAGCTGCATGGTTTGTCAGCCCACATACAAGATGTTTTTACAAGACACCTCTTGTGTGGATGGCCATTGACTCACAAATGAGTTCATCCATCCTTTGACAGGTCTTGATTCTAGTCCTGCTCAGGTGTCTACAACACCCTCCTCACCTGGCTTGTCAGATGGAGGATCCAGTTTAGTCATCAACCACCCAACCATGAAACTGAAGTACTGGGTTACATGGTACCAGTAGCAAGATTTTCCTTGACCTGACCTTTAAGTTAAATGAGGATGAGAGAGAGTGGTCTTTATCTTTGTCTTGCAAGTTACTTGGCAACTCCAGTAATTCCAGTGTCACAAAAGATGCACCTGGTACACAGTAAAGTGGTTGACATTAGGAAGGGCACCCAGCCATAGAAACCTTACCAAAGCAGACACAGGAGTATACTGCAGTCCTTTGGCTTGTTGGGTCCTGTCAAACCATTTTAAAACAAGAAGCTTGTAGTATAGAACGAAGGGCAGTCTGAGGTTGGTTGGTCTCAAAAGGTTTAATTCTCTTCCTCTCTTTGCAGAAAAAATAAATCCAGCTTCGGTGGAAGCCCATAAACTAAAGATGGAAACTCTCACTCCAAGTACCCTCACTGAGATTTGTTGCTATCTTATAAACCGTTATTTTCTGCTGTCTCCAGAAGATCTTCAAACATGGGAGTCTGATCCAGAATCATTTTGTAAGTATCACTCTTGAAGTCAAACTATTTCATCATCATCATCATCATCATTGCCACCATTGCTGTCATCATCATCATCATCATCATCATCATCAAGCCAACAAGGGAATTTATACATAATTACTCAACCTACTAGAAATAGCAGCCAGGTTTCCTCAAATTACACCCTTATAATCTTAACAAAAGAAGGACGTTTTGACTAGTGTAGTCCCAGATATGCAATCAGACAGGGTGCTTTGATGGTAAATCTGCTCAGTAATGTCTGACCTAGGGCTAAACAGCATACATTTATAATTTAACAAAACCAGTTTCTATCCCAAGTAATGTTCTTTTTGGCTTTGTCATGAGGAGGAGGAGGAGGAGTAGCAGCAGCAGTGGTGGTGGTGATTTTGCATGTTATAACCCAGATGAGTTGATAAATGGAAACTGAAAGAAGCCCGTTGTGTGTTTGTGTGTGTGTATGTATATAAAATACCCGTACCGGTGACACGTTAATGGCACCTGGTACACTCTGAGTGGTTGGCATTAGGAAGGACATCCAGATGTAGAAACCAAGCCAAAACGGATTGAAGTCTGCTGCAGCTCTCTGGCTTGCCAGTCTCCAGTCAAATCGTCCAACCCATGCCAGCAGGGAAAACGGATGCTAAATAATGATGCGTATGATGTATCTGTACTTGCCCCCCCCCCCTCGCCACTATCACTTGACAACTGGTGTTGGTTTGTTTATGTCGCCCATGACATAGCAGTTTGGCATAAGAGACCAATAGAATCAGTAGGAAGCTTTTAAAATAAGTACTGTGGGGGTGGGGGGATCGATTTGTTTGACTAAAACCTATCAAGGCAGTGCCCCAGCATGGCCGTAGTTCAATGACTGAAACAAGTAAAAGATAAACCTTTTTTTTTTTTTCTTTTTCTTTTTTAATAGACTTATTCCTTTTGATATTTTCCCAACTCTACAATCCAAGTTTGCTTCTTGTCGTTTAGGTCAGGATGAAGGTGGTGATTCATACAAGTTCTCACTAAAGGTAAGTGCCAATTTATTACAGGTGTGTAAAGGTGAACGGGCAGGTTTTAACTAATCAGTTGCTGCTCACTGTGTCTAGCAAAAACAATAAAGTATCGCTATAGAATAGTAACTAATAGAAAATGTTGATTAGTCGGTTGATTGTTTGGTTAATTTCTTCAGTCATGCTTTACATTATAACGAGAGATTGAGGAAGAGAGGGGGGAGTGAAAGAGAAATCTAGAGAGCGTGAAAGAGAGATATAGAGAAAGAGGGAGTGAAAGAGATATATATATAGAGAGAGGGAGTGAAAGAGATATATAGAGAGTGAAAGAGATATATATAGAGAGAGAGGGAGTGAAAGAGATATATAGAGAGAGAGAGGGAGTGAAAGAGATATATATAGAGTGAAAGAGATATATAGAGAGAGAGGGAGTGAAAGAGAGATATAGAGAGAGAGTGAAAGAGAGATATACAAAGAGAGTGAAAGAGAGATATACAAAGAGAGTGAAAGAGATATAAAGAGGGAGTGAAAGAAATATATATATATATATATATATATATAAGAGAGAGTTAACATAAGAGGTGCAGGATGGGTGCACATTAAGTTTGATGGTTTGCATTGAATAAAAGAATCCCACACAGGGTGAGAGAGAAATAATTATAGAAACACGGGAGTATGGGGTGGGGGAGGGGGAATGACAGGGTATTTATGAAAGGAGTTATACAAATGAGCAATTAACCCTTTAGCATTCAGATTATTGATTCACCTTTTGAATTAATCCTGCATTAATCTCATAGCTTTGAATTTTCGATGACGTGACTGTTTATTTTTCGAATGACATTGTAGGGTTGGTGTGAGAGGCTAGATCTTGCCAGTTTATATGTAAAAGAGGTTGAATATATATGGACTGGTTTGAAAGTTAAAGGAAGAAAATACATTCTATTGTTTGGATCTCTGATGAAATATGTATTCCATTGCAAACCCTGTTGTATTACATTTATATATGAAACCCTTTCCTCATTTCCCTCCTGGACATGAAGGTCATCATCATCATCATTGTTTCACAACTCTATTCCTTGCTGGCATAGGTTGGATGGTCCAACAGGACCCAACTAACCTGAGGGCTGCTCTAGCAAGGTTTCTATGGCTGGATGCCCTTCCTGATGCCAACCACTTTGCAGAATATACTAGATGCTTTTTGCATGGCACCACCACTAGTGGGGTTAACAAGTAACTTGCAAGGCAAGCCCCCTAGACAGAGTAGGGGTGCAGTATTGAGGAAGGTGGCTTTGTGTTAGAGTGTGCCTTGCTGTAGAGATAACATGGCTACCCTAGCAGTAAAGGGAGAAAGGACAGTCAAGGCGTGCCCTCAAAGTATAAGAAGTTGGATAGAGAGAGACTAGAGGCAGAGAACAAAAGCTCGATGGGTCAGTACATAAATTTGTGAGAGTGTGAAAAGAGAGTGGCAGACAATAGAGACAAAGACAGAAGTGAAAGCAGGAAATGGTGAACATGGATGAGGGTCTAAAATGAAATTGAGAGGAGCACAAGTAAATAAAAACAATATTCTTTTTAATTAATTAATTAATTAATGTATTTCTTTCTCTTTCACACAGCCTTGCACTGAAGTTTTATTTCTGTCACTGTTCAAAAACTTCCATAGCACGTTGGCACCAGTTCTGCTTGATATGGTTCAGAATGTCCAAGGCCCATGTGGCGTCGATGATATGGCAGCAATTTTACGAAAGGATGCCGGTAATAACTGACTTTTATTTGACAGATTAAAAAAAAAAAAAACTCTTAGACAACCGAGACCTGCTAATGCTAACTTGTCTGTAGATAAATTAATATTTCAGTGGAGATTTCAGTTGATCAACAACATAATAAATACCAAGTGGTTAATATCAGTATGATACACACACACGCACATACACACACGCTTATAATCATTTTTATGTCCACTTTTCTATGCTTGCATAGGTTAGAACTGAATTTGTTGAGGCAAATTTTCTAGTCAGATGCCCTTCCTGTCACCAACCCTCACCTGTTTCCAGACAAGGTAATATTTACCCATGGCCAGACATGTTTTCATGGAAGATTGGAAATGAACAACACTGCTAATATGATGGGGATGCTCGTTCAATGTCAAGATAGGAAGAAACACATACATACAAGCATATCATCATCATCATCATCATCATCATCCTTTAACGTCTCTTTTTCCATGCAGGCATGGGTTGGACGGTTTGACTG
>JAOPUL010001697.1:34422924-34433126 GCA_027564515.1 Octopus rubescens
GATGCCCTTCCTGTTTCCAGACAAGGTAATATTTCCCCATGGCCAACATGTTTTCATGGAAGATTGGAAATGAACGACACTGCTAATATGATGGGGATGCTCGTTTACAACTATCTCACGATGTCAAAACAAGAAGACACACATACATACAAACATAGCTATCTATATAATTATTTATTCTCCATTACACACGGTTCATTTGCTAATAGGAATTACAAAGATTTACATGTTATATAGACATGCAAGAAATTTCCTAGTAGAAACTCATTAGAGAAAAATTATTATAAATTTTATATAGAAGTTTATAATAATTTTTCTCTGTCTGACGAGTTTCTACTAGGAAATTCCTTACATGTCTATATAACATGCAGATCTTTGTAATTCCTATTAGCAAATGAAACGCGTGTAATGGAGAATAAATAATACCAAAAAATTTCCATTTTCCTGTTTTATTATATCTATCTATCTATATATATATATATATATATATCGCGTCTAGAGTCCTGTCACATAAAAGGCACACCCGCTGAGAGTCCTGTGCCAGTGCCACGTAAAAAAAAGCACCCGCATCGAGTGTCCTGTGCCAGAGCCATGTAAAAAGCACTAGCGCCAAGAGTCCAATGCCAGTGGCACGTTAAAGCACCCAGCACATACTGTAAAGTGGTTGGCATTAGGAAGGGCATCCAGTCATAGAAACCAAACCAAATTATAGTGTAACCTGGTACAGCCCTCCAGCTTGCCAGCTCAGGTCAAACTGTCCAACCCATGCCAGCATGGAAAACATACATTAAAGGATGATGATACACACACACAGGTAGCTAGATGACTTGTTTGTTTCAGTTTCTATTTACCAAACTCACTCACAAGGTTGGCTCAGGCTATAGTAGAAGACACTTGCCCTGGGTGCCAGGCAGTGAGACTGAACCCCATCCCCAAGCACATCATGGTTAGGAGGTGAACTTCTTAACCATACAACTATGCCTGTATGTGGTTGCTTCCCAACTACATGGTTTTAGTTTCAATCCCACTGCACAACACCTTGGGTAAATGACTTTCACTATAGCCCCAAGTTGACTAAAACCTTGTGAGTGGATTTGGTTAACAGAAACTGAAAGAAGCCTGTCAGGTGTGTGTGTGTGTGTGTGTGTGGGGGGTCTCCTTATGTTGATGTTGCATGAGTGTCACCATCATGTAAGTGGTGATGTTTCATTTAAATCTTCTGTAGAAACCTGTTCAGTGTTGGAAACAGGTGAGGGTTTGTGATAGGAAGAGCATCTGGCTGTAGAAAATCTATTTCAATGGATTCTGTGTGACCCATGCCAACATGGAAATGTGGACACCAAAGCAATGATCATGAGAAAACACCAACCTTATTATACAAGTTATAATCCCAGTATAACAAGTTAGAGATTTTTAAACACTTCCTCCAAAAAGTTGGTTGTATTGAAACACTTCCTCCAAAAAGTTGGTTGTATTGAAACACTTAAACAGTTTACTCTTTAGATATATTGGTTTTCAAATTTTGGCACAAGGCCAGCAAGTTGATTACATTGATCCCAATAGGATGAAAGGCAAAGTCGACCTTAGTAGAATTTGAACACAGAACGTAAAGATGGGAAAAATGCCGCTAAGCATTTTTTTCCAGAATGCTAACAATTCTGCCATGAAAAAGTTAATCCTTTGTTCCATGAAACAAACTTCCTTGTTTTAAAATGGTCAAAATGAAGACCTTCCATCAAAATTTCCTGTTAATTTATGTTCCAAACAACAGCTTAATAATGACAGTTAAGTTAGAAAACTCTTTGGTATTTTCAAAATTAAATGGAACTAAAGCAACATATTTCAACAGAAATATGGTCTCAAAAAGGTTGATAAAATGCCTGCTTGATCAGAGCAATAGATATCTAATAAACTCTTTAGCAGAAACTCACTGTATATATATATATTGGTTGGTCATTAAGCTAAACACACCAGATTGTTCATTTTCAGGATGAAATGATGTTATGTGAAAAAACAAAAGAAAGGAAAAAAAAGAATAAAAAACACATGGGTAGTAATAGTTCTCACATCAACAATGCTCTTCTCAATATATGTGCCGTAGACAGTTAAAACACTTTTGCACTTGCAGGGATGGTAAGACGGGGATTGTTCTCAAATAGTTCTCAGTTTCTTTCTTGATCATTCCTAGTACTCCTACAATGCCACATTTTCTCAATTTCAATGAGAAAATCTTTATATTTTCTGAACTTGTCAAATTCTTTTGCCAAGATATTACGATTACAAGGAATGCTTATGTCTATCAATAAACAAACTTTATCGTTTTGGTCTTTCACAAATTATTATTATTATTGTTATTACTATTATTAAGGCGGCGAGCTGGTAGAATCGTTAGCATGCCGGGCAAAATGTTTAGCGGCATTTGGTCCGTTCCTACGTTGTGAGTTCAACTTCCGCCGGGATCGACTTTGTCTTTCATCCTTCTGGTGTCGGTAAACTAAGTACCAGTTTAATGCTGGAGTCGATGTAATCGACTAAACCCCTCCCCCGAAACGGCTGGCCTTGTGCCAAAATCTGAAACCATTATTATTATTCTTCTTATTCTTCTTCTTATATTCCAGTGTACAATGCAGTAGGATTGGCTTCCTTTGACCTTTTTGATGACATAGATTTTGACCAGTGGTTCACAAGCCATTTAATACCTGAACTACAGAACAAACATACAAAGTAAGTCAGTGATGATTTCTATTTTGACCAGTGTTTTCACAAACTCACTCAATATATGAGCTACAGAACAAACCAGTTAAGAATAGGTATCATGAGGAAGTGCAGTTGATACTCGTTTTATTTAACCCTTTAGCAATCAGATTACTCTGCCAAATATAATTCTTATTTATTCCCATTGTTTTGAATTAATCAAGCATTATCTTGTAGCTTTGAGGTTTCAATGATGTGATTGTTTTATTTTTAGAATGACATTGTAGGGTAGGAGTGAGAAGCTGGATCTGGCCAGTTAGGGTATAAAACGGAGAATATGTTGGCTGGCCGGATATGGTTGGTTTAAATGTTAAAGGATTAAGAATTTGTTAGTCTACATGGTTGATCCCTAGAAATCCTTCCATGAGGCGGATAAAGGTGTTGGAATATCCACTAAGTCAATGTTCTACATGAAGATGAGGAGACGAGTCAAAGAAAGCCTCTGTGTATGCTCAACCTTCTAACAATAACAACCAAATCTCCCTCAGATCATGTCCCACTACCTTGAAACAGGAAGGATATATCTGATAATGTCCAGGATGCATTATATGAGGCAAAAAAAAAAGACTAGATGGTCATGACTGGACCACCTTTGATTCAGCAATGATCTAGGGTTTGACAACAACTGGACTAGACATTTTTCAGCAAACCAAATGAATTACTGTGCCCCCACCCCTTTAACTACCCAGATATTTTACTCTTTCATTAAACCTTGTATTTCATAGTATAAGCAAGTCTTTATCATTATTTGGTGGGTTTATAAACACTACTACACTGCCTAGCTGGAGCAATTGGGACTTTATTTCTCTAACATGATTTAACTACTAAGATAAATATTAATTTGGTAGTTTTTTTTTTCTATGCTGAAAATAATCAAATGAAGTCCAAGGGTTTCTATGAAAGATCTGTTAGAAACAATTCTGTTTCTAAGAACCAAGATATTAAGAAATTTATGACTTGATTGTGTCCCTGTTCTATAAATAAAATGTTTCTCTGATAAATTTTGTAGTTATAATTATTTCAATCTTTTACAATATATTTCATTCAATTAATGTAATCTTTCATATTACATTCATTTCGGTTTTCTATTTAAACCATTTAGCATTTAAATTGGCCATGTCCAGCTATAATATTCTGTTTTATGTTCAAACCAACCAGATCCAGCCTCTCACACATACTCTGCCAAGTTATGACATAAAGCATGATTTACTTAAAACAATGTGCTGCTGGCACATAAAAAGCACCCAGCACACTCTGTAAAGTGGTTGGCATTAGGAAGGACATCCAGCTGCAGAAACCATGCCAAAACAGACAATTAGAGTTTGGTGTAGCTCTCCAGCTGATCAGCTCCTGTCAAACCATCCAACCCATGCCAGCATGGAAAACGGACATTATACAATGATGATGTTAATTAAACATTGTTTGACAGAGTAATCTGAAAGCTTAAAAGTTAATCTCAAAAGATGAAGGATTATATATCTCATTGAATTTTTCTTTTAAAATAATTGTTTGTTGCTTTAGATGTTCAATTTTTTTGTTTTAACTTTGATGTATTTTAGATTTTTGAACCATTTAAAAAATCTTTTATAGAATTTTTACATTTCATTTCTTGTACAACTATCAAAATCAATTTGAGAGTCCTGTTGCTAAAATTGGCCGCATCGAGAGTCCTGTTGCTAGAAGTGGTCACGTCGAGACTCCTGTTGCAAGAAGCGGCTGCGTCACGAGTCAAAAGCACCCAGAGTCCTGTGCCGGTGCCACGTAAAAAGCACTCAGCACACACTGTAAAGTGGTTGACATTATGAAGGGCATCCAGCTGTAGAAACCAAGCCAAATCAGACTGAAACCTGGTACAGCCCTTCAGCTTGCCAGCTCCAGTCAAACCGTTCAACCCATGCCAGCATGGAAAGCGGACGTTAAAGGATGATGATGATGAATTGTAAAACGTTTTCATGCATCATATTACAATTTACACTCAGTTGAGATTGCTGCATTTTAGATTTATACTAATTCTGATCCTAATGAGTCAGTAATTGCTTGCCACTCCAACTCAACAACCCTACCAGTATTACTGGTACTATTTTTCTAAATCCCATTAATAATGAAAAGTAAAGTCAACTCTGGCAGGATTTACCTTTTACCTGTTTCACTCATTATACTGGGGCACCACCTTGAAGGGGTCTTAGTTGAACGAATCTACCTCAGTACTTATTTGTTTTTTGTTTTGTCTGATACTTATTCTATCAATCTCATTTGTAACTGCTAAGTTACAGGAATGTAAACACACCAACACTGGTTGTCACGGTGGTGGAGTACAGACACTCACACACACACATGACTAGCTTCTTTCAGTTTCCGTCTACCCAATCCACTCACAATGTTTTGGTTGGCCCAATATTGTAGTAGAAGACACTTGCCCAAGGTGCCATGCAATAAAGAACAAGGTCATCAGCATAGAGGAGCTCCCAAGAGCACCCAGTCTTAAATTCCTCGGTTATTGCCACATGAAAAGCACCCATGCCGGCGCCATCTAAAGAGCACCCAGTACATTCTGTAAAGTGGTTGGCATTAGAAAGGACATCCAGCTGCAGAAACCATACAAAAACAAACGACTAGAGCTTGGTGTGGCTCTCCAGCTTGCCAGGTCCTCTCAAACTACCCAATCCATTCCAGCATGGAAAACGGACATTAAATGATGATGATGATTCTATAATATCTTTGTTAATATTGTCTCTGTTGATTAGGATGTTCTTCAATGTCTTTTACAGTTACCGAATTATACGTCGTCGTGTGATATGGTTGGTGAGCCAGTGGGTTGGTGTAAAGTTGTCGGTCTTGTTGAGAGCAACGCTGTATGAAACTATACTTCCATTATTGCAAGAGAAAGAGGATTTGGTCGTACGACTTGAAGCTGCAAACACACTCAGGACTGATATCCTTTTGTCAGATTTTTACTTTCTTTGTTGTGTGTTTTTTTCTTTTTACCCTAACACAAATCTCTCTTCATTATAGAAGGGTATAAAATACACAACTGGTCACAGTAGTTGGTCTTTGCTGTCGGCCCTACATAGTTGTTCAACCTATTAGAACTATTTCACTATTGTTGGATGTTATTTTTTGTTGTTTGTATACAACAAAAAATAACATCCAACAAACTGAAATGTTTTTTCTTTAATCAGTGTTAAACCCCACCAGTTTGTGATGTGTAATAAATATCCCCTCGTCTGTCACCCATATATATATATGTATTTGTATGTATGTGTGTGTGCACATTTATGCATCTGTGTGTATGTATGTGTTCACACATATATGTATATGTGGATATATGTATTTGTGTGTGTGTGTGTCTGTATACATATATATTTGTATATATGTACATATAACTGGAACTTATATTCAAAACCAATGATAATAAAATTGGATGTTTAATTGTAATCATAATTAGTATGTAATATTGTGTCATTATATTCTGAAATTAAAAGAAAAGTTTTGTTAATGTTTTAATTCTTCACTGCAATGTTTTTGTTGGTTTTATTTAAGATGAATTTTGTTTTCCTTAACCTCTCTGTACCTGTAGATGACTTTGAATTTAATACTGAGCAGTTTTTGCCAGTAAGTATATTTTTGATTCAATTTTGAATATTTATCACTTAGATCCCAACCCTACTGTGTCTGCCCTTCATTTTGATACAAACCCTTCTGTGATTTGCAAGAAATAGCAAATATCTCTAATAATCATGCCATCTTCTTTCTTCTTCTTTAGGTGCCATGTCCAGAATGAAGGACACCGGCGATCATATCCTGCCATAATTCTTTGTTCTTTGTTTTCTGTAACAGTTCCACTTCCTGGTGTTTAATGCTTCTTCTTTCTTCCAACCAGTTCCATCAAGCTTCACATCCATAACATCGTTCTCCTTCCTCTGCTTGTTTTTCCTTCAATTTTTCCAGTCATCGCTAAATTCTCCAGACCCTTTTTCCTCATCACATGACCAAGAAATCTCAGTTGCTTGGCCCTTATATCAACAAAGCAGTTTCCTAGTTACCACATCCCGGGTCATCACGTCTTCATTAGACACTTTGTCCATGCTATCCTCAATATTCTCCTTAAGAATCCCATTTCACAGCTTTCCAAGCACTTTCTCATTCCTAATGTTACAGACCTAGCCTCCCTTACTAACTTTAAAATGTGGGAAGGGTACGTTTTAATTATGTATTCCTTCAAATTCCTAAAACATGAAATGAGATGGTCAAGGTTAGAACATACTTGATCATCATTGTATCGACCAGACAATCAGATTTTGTTATACACCACTGGTCACAATGCACTTCCTTGCATTGTTGTAGCTTTGAAATGAAGCCACCCTACTGGCTAGGCGGACAAGCCAGCGGTCCTCATGAATGGGACTCCAGTCCATCGCAGGGTTACCCATTTACAGCTGAGTAGACTGAAGCAATGGGAAATGAAGTTTTACTCAAGAACACAATGTGCTGCCACTCTGGGAATTGAAACTGCAATCTTGCAGTCATGAGTGCAGTACCCTAACCACCAGGCCATGCACCTTCAACATATTTGATCAATCAAAGCAGACTTCTGTTTAATCCTTTAGCATTTAAACCAGCCATATCCGGCCCAAATATTCTACCTGTTTTATGCTCAAATCAGCCAGATTCATCCTCTTACACCTATCCTACAATGTCATTCTAAAACTATGCAATCATATCAAAATCTCAAAGCTATGAGATAATGCATGATTAATTTAAAACAATGTGATTAAATAAGCTAATTACATTTGATAAAGTAATCTAAATACTAAAAGATTAAACAACAACGAAAATTGTTAGGGATAATTTTGGAAGCAGTGTTTCCCTACTTTTTTTCTCTTCTATATCACAACTGCTTTCAGTCTCCCACCATGGCGAGCCTTTGAACTGAGGGTGTTAATCAGTCATTAATATAACATATTGCTTCCTTCATATCTTTTCCATAATATATCTGCAGCCCATGGGTTTTGTCTGACAAAACTTTATTACCCAGCTGACATTCTACCCATAACTATCTTTTATTTTTCTTTGTAGTGCTGGGATTAAATGTGTAGTGAATTGCTGGTTCAAACAGAACTCACAAGTAACTTTAGTTTTGTCATATCATATCCAGGGATAAGTTAGCCAGTATATTTGAACATTTATAAGACACAAGTAAGATAGAGTTTTGGCTGCTATATCTAGCATGCTGACTGACAGTGTAGAGCAATCATGGGCAAACTGTGGCCTGTGGGACTTTCTAAATGGTATACCAAACATAAAATTATCTTGAATCACTGGTAAATAATATTAGTATATTAGGAAATATTGACCAGAGTTTTTTCTCTGAACTCTATTATAACACCTATAATCACATTTGCCATCAATTTTTGGTAGGTAAAGATGGACAAAATAAAAATTTAATTTTTGCACTTAACGACATCACCAGTTTAGAACGTTTTGGTGGAAATATAAACATCAGGCATTCCAGCTCTTTTAACTCTTTAGCATTTAGATTACTCTGTTAAATGTAATTAGCTTATTTATTCACACGGTTATTAGTTAATCGGGCATTATCTTGTAGCTTTGAAATTTCAATGTTATGATTGGACATGAAACAGGTAGAATATTTTGGCCGGTTTAAATGCTAAGGGGTTCAGGGATTTTACTTATTATGGTTGGAGGCTGTGTTCCACATTTAAGAAATTAATTTTCTTCTCTCATCTAAGAGATTATTCCTGTTTAACCAGAGACTTGTGTCCTAAACTTTTATGAGATATTTCAACTCTGGTTGTTTGATGATTCCATTAGTTCTTGATTCACACACAACTTATGTATAACAAATTATACATTACATTTTCATCACTTAGCGTTCATTTTCCATGCTGGCATGGGTTAGACGGTTTGACTGGTGACTGACAAGTCTAGGAGCTGCACTAGACACCAATCTGTTTTGGCATGGTTTCTACAGCTGGATGCCCTTCCTAACACCAACCACTCCAGAGAGTGTACTGGGTGCATTTAACATGTCACCTGCACAACCCCATGAGGTGTGGGGTGAAATGGGAAGAGGAGCTACATGACTATTCACATATATAATAAAAAATGTCAAGTTTTGTTAATAAACATTGTTCAAGATAATTATCTCTGATTAATTATTCAACTTGCTTAAATGTTAGAACACAACTACAATAAACTAACTAATATTTCTATATTTGCTTTCTCCTTCCAGTATTTAAGTCCCTCCTTCAGTCTTCTCTTCCAACTGCTGAGAGAGATAAAGGAATGTGATACTAAGGTGAGTTTGGATAAAATATTCCTTCAGAAGAATTATCCAGATTATATATTCTTTTGTGCCATTAACAAGTTTTTCATAAGATGTTGTCCCATATCCATGTTCCATGTTGGCATGGATTGGACGGTTTGACAGGATCTGATGGGTCCTAGGACTGCATTATGTTCACATGTCTGTTTTGGAATGTTTTCTACATCTAGATGCCCTTTCTAACACCAACCACTTTACAGAATGTACTGGGTACTTTGTTTTTCCATTAACACTAGTAAGGTTTCCATGCAGCCTACAAGACTTAAAATTACCTGTTTTTTAACTGAGTGGAGCTATAATAGAGAAGGAGACATCGCTATTCTTGGAGATAAGGGGTTAAAGTATGAAAAATGGGCCCTGCAGCTTGCAAGTCTACAAACCCCCATGAGGTGATTGTGTGAAATGGACAGAGGAGCTATATGACTATTCACATTTCAAAGAAAGGGGCCACTTGTAAACCAGCTGAGTATTCCAGACATTTGTACTCTCAACATAATCCTCAATCAGGAGAAACATGGCACAGCAAGACTGGACCTTAAATTACAGATACTATTCTATTCTCCTGATGATAAGTTTCTCTCCAGTTCTGAAAAGCCAACATTACTCACAAGGCTTGGTAGAAGGAAACTAGAAAAGTGCTATGTATGTATGTGCGTGTATGTGTGTATATATATATATATTCATTCCCTTGTCAACAACTGCCATGTTATGGCATCAAACGCAGGACCTTGTGATTGCAAACCAAGCTTCCTAACCACTTGATTATGTTGCATGCCGTATAGACAGTGTGTGTATGTGTGTGTATATATATATATATATAAAACATAGCTGTAACCTTGCTTGCGCCTGTTGGTATCTTCTACTATAGACACAAGTCAACCAATGTCTTCTGAATGAAAATTGCTAAATAAACACCAGAAGCCGCCATGTTTGTGTGTGTATATCATCATCATCATCATCATCATTTAGCGTCCGTTTTCCATGCTGGCATGGGTTAGACGGTTTGACCGGAGACTGGCAAGCCGGGGAGCTGCATCAGACTCCAGTCCGTTTTGGCATGGTTTCTATGGCTGGATGCCCTTCCTAACACCAACCACTCCAG
>JAOPUL010001697.1:34450322-34464223 GCA_027564515.1 Octopus rubescens
TGGGATTGAACCCAGAACCATGTGGTTGGGAAGCAAGCTTCTTACCACACAGCCACGCCGCGCCTATATATATATATGTTACATTTATGTATTTGTTTTTCAAGATTCCTGATGTGAAATTGTCTGTTGAAACAGATATTGTAGAACAACAATAACATGAAATAACAACAACACCCACACCTACAATAATAATAAAACTAATGATAACAAGACTAATAATAATAATAATAATAGTAGTTGTAAGAATAACGATAATACTGGGGGTGGCTGCACAAACGTTGGAGATGGGAGGAATTGGGAGTATGGGATGGCCCGTTTGGTGTGGAAAGGGTGGGAGGAGGAAATGTTGAGGTAGAGGTGGGAGTCAGTAGGTTTGATGAAGGCGGAAGTGGTGAGAGAGTAGGCAAGGAGATGTCGAGAAAGTTGACAGAAGTGTCGGAGATGACAGAGGTGAACTCAAGGGAAGGATGAAAGGTGAACAAGAAAGAGATAAAGTTGGTCAGTTGCTCACGAGGGAGGGGGGTAGTGCCTACACAATTGTCTATGTAATGACCATATAGTTCTGGGGTCGGTCTGGAGAATTGTGAGAAGATTTGGACCTCCATATGGCCGACAAATAAGTTGGCAAAGTTGGGGCCCATTCTTGTTCCCATGGCAATGCCAAATACCTGCCGGTAAACCTCGCCTGTGAATGTGAGGCAGTTAAGGGGGAGGACGAGTTTAGTTTAAAGAGGTGAGGTGCTGGGTGTGATGTCGGTGTGATGCTCTAGGAAGTACTGGCGGGCTAAGAGGCCGTCATTGTAGGGGATGACAATGTAAAGAGATTTAATGTCCATGGTGAAAAGAAGGCAAGAGGGGCCAGTTAGGAAGGAAAAGGAATCGAATAGATGGAGAGCATGGTTGGTGTTGTGTATGTAAAAGGGGAGGGCAGTGACTAAAGGGGAAAGGACGAGGTCGAGGTATTTGGAAATGAGTTCTGTGGGGCAGTTGCATGCGGAAATGATGGAGCGGTCAGGGTTGTTGGGTTTGTGAATTTGGGGAAGGAAATGGATGGTGGAGGTGCGGGGAGTTCAGGACGATGAGGTGGGTAGCAGTAGGGGGGAGGGCAGAAGATGAGACAAGGTCATGAATGGTGGAGGACACGCACTGCTGGTAGGAGGAGGTGGGATCAGAGGGGGGGAGGGAGCGATAGGATGCGGGGTTCCGAAGCTGTTGGAATGCTTCCTCCTTGTAAAGGTCGGTGCTCCACATCACTACAACTCCACCTTTGTCAGCCGGCTTGATGATGTCGTTCCAGCGATGGAGGTTGCGAAGAGACATCAATTCGGCGCAGGTGAGGTTTACCCGGCGTGATCATTTTTGAAAACCAAACGACTGACCAAGTGGTTGCAGTCATTCATGAACAAGTCTAGGGTGCTGAACTGGCCTGGAGGTGGCATCCAGTTGGATGGCTGGCGACCCAGCTCCGAGAAGCAATCCCGATTGTTGTGATGCTGTGTGGATGAGTGGAAGAATGCATGCAGTTTAGTGCGTTGCAAGAACTGACCGACATCAGTGCGGGTTCCAAATTCATCGCAATGGGGTACGAAGCGTGGTTGGTGTCATGTACATTGGGGTCGATGTAATATACTAAACCCCTGCCCCCATGAACTTCCTGGTCTTGTGCCTAAATCAGAAACTATTATTATTATGACTTTACGTTCTGAGTTCAAATGCCACCGGGGTTGACTTTCATTCTTTCGGGGTCGATAAAGTGAGTACCAGTTACGAACTGGGGTCGATGTAATCGACTACTCCCCTCCCCAAAAAATTTCGGGCCTTCGTGCCCAGTACAGAAAGGATTATTATTATTATTATACAAGGCTGCAAGCTGGCAGAATCGTTAGCATGCTGGACAAGGTGCTGAGCAGCATTTTTTCCAGTTCTTTACATTATGAGTTCAAGTACAAGAGTTAATGTTATTGACTTGTCCCTTCCACCAAGATTTCAGGCCTTGTGCCTATAGTAGAAATAATTGTTATTTTTATAAAGGCAGCATGCTGGCAGAATCGTTAGCATGCTGGACAAATGCTTAGCAGCTTTTCTTCTGGCTTTGCATTCTGAGTTCAAATTCCACTGAGGTCGACATTTCCTTTCATCCATTCGGGATTGATAAATTAAGTAGCAGTCAAGTACTGGGGAGGGGGGGTCGATGTGATTGACTTAACCCCCCTCCATCTAGAAAGAGTTATTATATTACTTTATTGCGCAGTGTAAATGGAAGATGCATGTCAAGGTCACAACAAGGACCTCAGATGGACACTGGGTTTACGGCAAAGTTAAGAGGAAAGTATCTATTAAAAAAAGACTGTTTTTGTTATTTTGAATTTGGGTAAGGGTTGGACTGTTGGTGCACAACAACTTCTGGTTTGCAGTAGACATTATGGGTGAAGTGTTCTACTGAAAAATCATTTCCGAGATACCTATATATTTTTTTTAATAATCACAGGAAAATGTGTCTTTAGATTGGATGAGGTTTTATGTTTTTATCAGGATTGAAAGTTGTGTATTTAATTAGCAAATACTTTAGTGTTTGTTTTATAAGATAAACAAAGAAATTTTAACTGTTGTCTTCCATAATGTGTCAATTGTTTTGCATGTGGCTAATTACTGTTTCCAAATGTCTCATTGCTTGTGTGTGTTCGTGTCTTTGTGTGAACAAATACTCCTTTGTCTTTTGTTTGAGGTGTGTTTTGGATGAACAGCTAAGCTCCAATATACCCTGTACCATGTAGCAGAGAACTGGTCCATGCTACACTCTGAATAAATGGCTGTTATAAATTATATGGAGTACAGTGAAATAGTCTAGATATGTTACAGTCTCTCTTACTGTCCAGCATTTTCTGGTATAGCTAAAAGACTGTGCAATGCTTGACTTACTATATGTATGTATGTGTGTATATATATATATATATATATATATGTGTGTGTGTGTGTGTATATATATATGTATGTATATATACACACACACGTTTAGTATTAACTGTCGGGAAAAAAGAGTACTCAATACCATGGTCACAACCTGCTTGCCAATCCTGTGTGCCTACAGGTGAAACTCAGAGTAGCAAGAGGTTGGCTCTACCAAAATTATATATATATATAAAACAGTTTGATTTGGCTCAATGCGACTTGGTGGGCCTCTAACAGAAGTCCATCTCTTTCAGGCTTAGATAACTGAATCAAACTTTTAAATAATACCTGTAACTCCTACTAAATGTGTTGAATGCTTTTTTCTTTTGTTTGTCCACTCACTTGTCTAGGTGTGTGTGTGTGTGTATCTTTATCATTGGGGTAGAGTTTAAAACGAAGACAGTGATCAATCCTCTCCACACACTTTGTAAATGGAATGAAAAGTAGATTCATTGACAGCAAACTCGCAGCAAAGCTTCCACTGACACACATTTTCAGGACTGTGTCTACCTTCTCCTGTAGAGTATACACTCGTTTGTTAGGATCAGACACCTTTGTTTATTTTCTTTCCTCTTCATTAGTTGTACCCATCAACGTGGGACTATGTAAATCCATATAAAAAAAATACACACCACAGCACAGTCATGTAAACACAAGTGATAGTCCATTTATTCTGGGTAGCTGAGCATTGGCATTGTGGGTGGTCATTGGGGTGTGGTTTTGTAGTACAAGCAGAATTTTCAACTGATTGCCAACCTGTGTTATCACAGATCAATCTGTGATAAGCATAGCCTGGTTCACAATTGAGCATGCCATCCTGGATCAGTGATAAATGAGGCTACGTATGTATATGTGAGTGTGTGAATGCGTCTCAGCTTGAGGCTGTGTGACACCATATTATCAGTCATCTTTGTTTATCTTATCTACGAATAAATGCTTTGAAAGAAACTTAGAAAAGCAGCCATGTCAGATAATCTACACCCTTTATTTTTTATTTTTTTTTTTAATTTTTTTAAAGTAAACTCTCCCTTGATCTACACACTTTGTCTTCAAACTCTCCCTTGATCTACGCACTTGTCTTCAAACTCTCCCTTGATCTACGCACTTGTCTTCAAACTCTCCCTTGATCTACGCACTTTGTCTTCAAACTCTCCCTTGATCTACGAACTTGTCTTCAAACTCTTTTCTATATTTCCTTCTCGGTTTTAATGCAAATCTTTGTCACACCTCCACCTTCCCCCTCCTTTTGGAATTGTTCACCTGGAACATAAATGGTAAGGGTTCCTGTTGAACAGCAATATCTGAATGTCTTGTCTGCTTGTTTCCTGACACTTCCCTATCTAGGTCAGTGACTGCTCCAACATGGGCTTGGTTGTGATGACTAAAAATCAAACTAAAGAACGTTCATTATACATGCATGTGTGTATGTATGTATATATGTGTGTGTGTGTCTATCTATATATATATATATACACACACACACACACACACACAAAGATATTAAAAATACAAATGGAGAATTGTACATTCTCAAAAGTTTGTTTATTACAGTATTATCTAAAATATATTCAGTCTCTGGTCAACATGTGTTTCTACTGCTTAGATATCCTAAGATGTGGCGTCCAGTTGCAACCTGTTGGTTCAATTGCATTCCAAGTTCATGCAAGGTATCGGTGTGTGTGTATATATATATGTATGTATATATATATGATAATGTGTATATTACTCATTTCCTTCTATTTCTCTCTCTCTCTCTCTCTTTAAAAACTCTACATAAGCATGTATGTAAAAATATATATATAATGCAAAGCAGTTATATGTATATAAACATGTATAAAAGTGATGTGTATGGTGTGTGAATACATTTATATAAAAACACTCTCACACATTCAATTGCACACTAAGTTCACGTACATGAAGCAGTGGCTTGTATACGTCTACACACACGCACATGTGTTTAAATGTTTGTTTTCATGTTCAGTGAGGGAAAAAAATATGCCTGTTTCCTATCTCCAATAAGCAAAAGTTCTTTTAACTTGTGAGAACCAGTGGAATGAGGAAAAAAATAATAGTTTACTTGGAAAGTAGATAAAGGTTGGCAACAGCAAGAGCATCTGGCTGTAGAAAATTTGTCTCGACTAGTTTCATCTAACTCTTACCAGCATGGAAAAACATGTAAAACTAGAATGAGCAAAATATATGTATGTATACATACACATGTACATGTGTGTATGTATATATATATATATGTGTGTGTACATGTATGTATACATGTGTATGTGTGCATGTATATATGCATATCTTGTACATTGTAGCCTTTGTATACATCTGTAGCGGCTGTTAATGCCTTCACATTAAATATATTTGACACCTTTTGCATTGTAACACTGACTTCAGGAAGAGTGATTTGGTAATGGTGATGGCTGCATATGTTGTAATGTACTGCATTTTACATCTCTGCTTTCTCTTCCACTCTCTCTCTGATTTCTGCACAAGGCATCAGACCATTTCCCTTTCCCTCCTTTTCTCTCTGTCCCACTCTCCCTCCATAATTACACATGGGCTGTGGATTGCAGAAACAACAAAGTGTCAGTTAGGGTTAGACGCCTTGTGCTATGTAATTGCAATCTCCCAACCAAGTTCCAAATGGCGTCGCCGACAGTTTTGCTCCTCATCGTATCTGAGGACCAAGAAGTCAATGAAATAAACAAAGCACCAATCAAGTAGTGCTGGGAAGAAAAGTGACACAAATTGTTTGATTTCAATCCATTCTGTGTCCACCCCCACCCCCATCAGCTTTAAAAAAAATTTTTTATTTAATGTGTGGCCTTATATGCCAATGTTAGAAACATATACATATATGTAAATACATAAAAGGTCCTCTCTCCTCCTCCTCCTCCTCCTCCTCTTCAATGTTGTTCTCTTCATCTCTTCCATTCCTTCCCATTTGCTTATGTTATCTTTTCCTAAAGCCTGATGAATGCATTTTTTTTTTTTTGTACAGCATGGTTTATAAAAGAACCTCTAAAACATCATATATTAATAATAATAATAATAATGTTGAGAAAACTAATAATGTTGAAACTCTCTCTCTCTCCCACAGCCCTTTTTACTTCCTCTTCCCCTCCATTTTTTTTTTTTTTTTGAGCAGAAATGAAAAAAAAAACCTCCCCAAGCAATTGTCAAAACTGATACTTAAGGAAAAAAGAAAAAAAAAAACTGTAACAACTGTGATACCCAATTCTATTTTCTCTTACAATTAAAAATCAATTTTTAATCTAAAAGTATTGCTTTTATTTTTTTTTTATTATTTCATTCAATTTGAAAAAAAAAATTTCATTTTTTTTCAACCATGTGGTTTTGGGTTCAGTCTCACTACACAGTACTTCGGGCAAGTGCCTTTTACTATAACCCTGGGGGCTGACCAATGCCTTGTGAGTGAATTTAGTAGAGGGAAATGGTGGAGAAGCTTGTCATATATATCTTTTACTTGTTTCAGTCATTATGCTGGGGCACTACCATATATATATATATGTCTGTCACTTTCCCCTCCACACACTGCTTGACAACTGGTGTTGATTTGATTATGTTCCTATAATTTAGTAAATTCACCAAAAGTGATAGTGAGTACCAAACTTTTTATTTTTTTAAAATCGAAAGTGTTGGCGATTTGATCAACTAAAGCCATTCGTGGCTGTGCTCCAACATGGCCACAGTCCAATGATTGAAACAAGTAAAAGACAGGTTGGGGGGGGAGAGTATCTTGTTGTGGCTTGTCTTCGTGATAGAAGTTTTCATGCTGAAGGCTGTCTACATCAACTGCAGGCTCACAATACAAGCTAAGCTGACCCAGCTACAGCATCTGTGAAAACAAACAAAAACTGTTCAGGGTTTGGTGTTGCTGTTATGGTTCTTCCTATGGAGGCTAATCTCAAGGGGAAAAAAATTAAACAAGTAAAGGATATATGTCTTGACATCACATGATAGTTGAAATTAGTGTCAAACAAGCAGTAAAATTCATTTTCAATATTCTGAAAAAAAAACTTGCCTTGAGGAAACATTACCTTATTTGGAAACAAGTGAGGGTTGATGAAAATCTACCTCAACAAATTCCATTTTACCCATGGAAAAATGGGCATTAAATGAGGATTTAGTCATGATCCTTTTTTTTTCTTTTTTTTAAGCCTGGTACTTATTCTATTGATTTCTCTTGCCGAACTGCTAAGTTATGGGACAAATACACACTAACACCAGTTGTCAAGCAATGGTGGGGAACAAAGAAGACAAATATATACGACGGACTTCTTTCAGTTTCTGTCTACCAAATCCGCTCACAAAGCTTTGGTTGGCCGAGATTATAGTAGACTCTTGCCCAAGGTGAGAACCATGTGGTTTGGAAGCAAGCTTCTTTCCACACAGCCACTCCTGCTTCTATACAAAAGCTAGACATTAGTATCATCATCAACAACACGACCATAAAAGAACTCTTGTATGGTTTCTTGCCCTGATAGTATTAGCAGCGAGACTCTCTTAAAACAGGAAAAGGCAATAGATAATGTAATTCAACTATATCTGAAAATAGACAAGATAATCACAATTCTTTTGATCGTGTCTACTCAATGTCGGCTACATAAGGGTTTCAAATGTTGCAAGTTTAAGGGAAGTATAAATCGATAACATTGCCCCCAATGTTCAACTGGTACTTATTTTGTCAACCCTGGAAGGATGAAAGGCAAAGTCAACCATGGCAGAATTTGAACCCAGAACTATTGAGACAACTCTGAGCATTTTTGGCCTTATTAGACTTCACCGAGAGAGTACATACTGTTATGCCGAGATGTGCTAGAAAAAGAAGGCTGCGATGCGAGCTGGCAGAATCGTTAGCATGCCGCACAAACTGCCTGGTAGCATTTTGTCCGTCTATACGTTCTGATCTCAAATTCCGTCGAGGTCAACTTTGCCTTTCAACCTTTCAGGGTCGATAAAATAAGTACCATTTGAGCACTGGAGCTCATGTAATCGACTTGGCTTCAGGTCATCTTGAAAAACGATCAATACAGGTCAACAAGTACAGATAATCTTGTACTAGTGGTAATGGACTAACGATATCGTGCATCCGGGGTAGCAAAGGTGCCCTAATATGGCGTTGAACTTTATTCTTCTGGCACAACATACAAGTTGCCGCCCAATGCCGAATATCCTTTCGCATACTGGGCCAAACAAATTGACTAGAAATCAGTTTGGCAGCTGCTGTAATGCAGGGATGAGACAAATTAGGGAGCACCGAAAATACTGTTCGTCTGTTCCCCTTAGGGACATAAAGTCGAGACACACCGGTTGAAACATCGCACCAGGTAGAATCTGAAGAAAATAATGGTAAGAGCCGTAAGTTTAGAGAGTAAGAATCCGACGATCTAAGACAAGACAGGTCGTGGTGTGCAAAGCGTTAATATGAACGTGAGATAACACATCGGCTGCAGAATTATTCACACCTTTGATATATTGAATGTCCATGGTATACTGAGAAATGAAATTCAAATGGCGCAATTCTCCAGGAGAATATTTATCGGATTCCGACTTCAAAGTAAAAGTTAACGGTCTGTGATTCATGAAAAGTGTGAACTGTCGTCCCTCGAAGAAATGTTTAATGGCGAGGGAAGCAGATAGTAATTCTCTACTGAAAGTGCTCTATCCATGGATGTCGCCGCTGTTAATCCCTGGGAATTAAGTTTTCCTGGGGTTGAACAGAAGAAGAAAAACACGTTGATACACACTTGTGAGCACGAGGTCCAAATGTATGGTGATACCAACAGTACTGCATTGAACCTCTGCTAGATGAATGGTGGAAATTAGAAGAGGAATGATTTCTTGGTTGTGAGAGAGGAGAAAATGCAGGATATTGCAGACGAGAGACTTGCTCAGTTAATAGGAGTTTCCTATCAAAATCTTGAAGTGATGAAAGCTCCGTCGATAAAGACGAACTAACGGGAGAATATGCCATGCTGCGTAAGTTATCAAAACACTGAAGGAGGAGTAGTGAGAGGTAAAAAAAATGTACGTAAATACTGTCTCGCAGTTGTAGCATGGATGTGACCAGTTTTTGCTGTTAAATAAAGATTTGTTTTTTCGAATCACGTCGGGGTCACCAGTTTTAGCATAGTTATTGTTGAATGAAAATAGGTTCAAGTTGCCTGCTGGTAATATTTATTTAATACTAAAGTTGAAATACAGAAAACTGGTATCACAATGGTATTAATTGGCGTGGTAATAATATTTGGTTTGAAGATTCACATTCTCTCATAGTGTTCTCGACTTCCTCTGTTTAGAGGAGGAAAATCGTCCCTGAAATAGCTGATTTTGTCACGTGATGGGCCAAGTTAAATGGACTGGACCGTCACGTTTCTCAAACGTCGAGAGCGAATATGCTTCCGCTACAACTAACCTCTGACCAGAGGAATGACCGTCAGGGAAAGGAGCGAAAACAAAAACTGAATATGCTTCCGCTACATACTAAACTTCATATGAAGCTGAAGCTAAACAAATACAAACTATTTAGAAATGTCTACAGAGGTAGTAGGGAGAGTAGACTTTTACAATTGGAGTGGCAAATGTCTGTGGTCGGAGAAATAAATATTGCAGGGAATAATGGTAGCAACATGGTGAATAAGAAGATCAATTCAGGCGGTAAGGATGCTAGAATAACAACAGAAGCTGTCTTCTTGAGAAAAATGTGGAAGTGTGTTAGATCCGGTTTTTTTCATTTGAATCTGGAACCTGTAACAAAACCAAAATTTCAGAAAAATATTTGTATCTTCTCTTTCAACTTCAACGTCATGGTTTTACGTGATCTAAATAGGGTGATCTGGAGGCTGGATGATATCAAGTCACTTGGTTTAGACGTTCTTTGCATCTGCGAGATGATGATTTTCCCAATGAACGCAACCTCATCTCATCTTTAGTTGACTAAAAACTTTACGTCTTGTTTTGTCGTCCCTGGTGAAATGGAAAGGCTTTATTCTGACTAAAGAGTAATCTTTCAGGACCAGGATGACAGGTAGGTGATGTTGGACATATCAGAAGCAGTTCCATGAAGGTTTTTCTATTATGCCCGCCAGAGAGCTGAATGACAAGGGTTTTCCAGGAATTTGGAAATATTCCTAGTTAATATGTAAGTGAAAGCCTAGAATAACATCTTAGGCACACGCTGGGATTAAGTGGAAGCAGAAAATTATAGAGGAAGGTGTAAAAGTCTCTAAAAATCTGCTCATAGAGTTTGATAGTTGTCTAATGAATTTTCCAAATTCATCAACGTGGATTTGGACAGATCACAACGAAATATTTAAGTTGCATTTCTAATTTCTCCACTTCTAAAGAGATTTTTCAATAGTGCGGCTTTTGCTATAATAAGACTCTTACAGATAACATACATTTTTCCTTACCCACAGCACACATTCTCAATCAGTAATAGACTTAGAAAGATGATATGATTTGCCTCCTACCCTTGTCTTTGAATGTTAAAAGTTCCTGGCCTTCCTACATGTACATTTTAGAGACAGTCATTGGAACAAAAAAATTCAATAAATGTTCTGTTAAGATAAGATACAATTGCAATACCAACATGAAGTGATCATTATCTGAAATAATCCCTCTTAACAGGTCATTACAGACCGCTCATATAAAAATGCAGTATTTGCCCATTAGATCAGGTATACAAAGTGGGTGGTGTATGAGGCTGAAGAAACAATGAGTTAGTCAAACAAGATGATTAATAAGTAAAGTTACATAAGCTTTTGTGAGTATATTTGTTCAGAAAAAGATTTTACAATGAATGAGTCATTCTTCCGACACACTGACAAAAATAATTCCCTGATGCTAGTCAGTAATGTTGGAAAATGAGAGACCAGAACAACAATTGCAACATTAAATAGAGAGTCCTCAAAATAAGGAAGACGTGTATAAACAGATGAGAAAAGGAGGTCTTTACATGGTGGAGAGAACATACATCTTGCTTAAAACAAAAAGATTGGGAAGCTAGCTAAATTCTAGAGATGATATATTCACCAGGTATCTCCACGTGGATAAATTCATCCTATCCGATTCGAAAACCCCACTGACGCCTGGCTTAGTAACAGTACGGTACTTCATTCACTATCTGCATTCTTGTTTCACCCTTCCTAGCACGCGCACACACACAACACTACTGACATTACAAACACCTCAACACACATATATAGTTACATTGCCATCCAACAACATCCAACAATCTAACCAAAATCGTTTTCAGTGTTCATGTAATTAAAACTCGTATTCCACTTGTAGCTTTCTTCCTTTACCATCCTTAAAATTCAACTTCCCGTCCACACCTACTTCAGCATACAAATAGAGACACACTTCTAACATGAATATGTATCGAGAATCGAAGGACTTGCACTAAAAGATCCTCCAAAATTCTATAGACAATCCTAAGGACTGAAGCTAACCTTCAACAAAAGCATTTTATACACCCATAATAATTTTCAACAGTACAAGAACGTAGCCCAGATTTTTATAAAACTAAGTTACTTCCCCAAAGAGGCTAGGAGCTCTATTGACGTTAGGTATCATGGTCCATCTTGTTTATGGGTCAAACCAATAAACTGGAATGGATCTATAAGGTGCTGCATAAAATCTAATCAACTTAAAATTCGACGAATTGTTGACACTTGTATATTTTTAGTTATTTTTTTTAATGTTCAGTGAGTTTATTATGGCCTTCATCGGACATGAGTGGGCAGCCATCGCATGTATATAAATTTGTGTAAGAATCCATAAGTCAGAAAAAATATATACTCGTATATTTTCAATAGAGTGGGTATATTTATCAAAATAGATAAGTATTATATATCCATTATCCAGTTACTAAATCTAATACCTACAGCAAAACCGATTGGTAAGATGACTGGAATGGATCTATAATACTGTATACTTTGATTTATATGTATGTATGTATGCATGCATGCATGCATGTATGTATGTATGTATGTATGTATGTGTGTTTGTGTGTGTATGTATGTGTGTGTATGTATGTATGTGGGTGTGTGTGGGTATGTATGTATGTATGTATGTATGTATGTGGGTGTGTATGTATGTATGTATGTGCAACAAAACCTCCATAAACTAGAATCCCTTTAAATAAGTATTACCCTAGCGAGAATGGGAATTCCTAAGAAAGACAATCACGCAAGATTAATATATGGTATAATATAAACAACAAAATCACCAAAAAACAAAACAAAAATCCTTTACTAAGGTCAACCCTTCAAGAATGAAAGACAACTTCGAACAACGCGAACAGAAAGTATAAAAGATTCACAGACAACAAGCATATCAAACATATATTCCCATCATCAGCTGCCTAACGGATATCATTATGGTTTCGACACTGGAGCAATATTATTCAATCTGGTGGTGTCCGCAGCTTTAAAAGCATACACACTGCTTGGAATTAACAGACAAGAAGCAGGCATGAAACATTGGTACATGTCTATTACGTCTACTTATTGTAACGAATACAAACATCAAATCCCAAACGTAAATTGTTATATATCCATATCTACGAAGTACAAAAATTAAATATACTACATATAAAACAAAAATATCTTCTAAAGGGACATTGCTACCCCAAGAATTACTGAACTTAATACATACTAGCAAACTAAACATATTGAACAAAAGTTATTGAATGTAGTCGAAAACACGTTACCAATACATAAAACGGAAACTAATAATAACTTAAGGAATAACTAACCATGAACTTCAGACATATAGATTAAAGAATATAGACCAATAGACATTGTTCCTCCTACAGTTTATTGTATAAATTTTAAACATGAAAGTATAATTAAAACGAACCGAATGTAAACTAGCGGGATTAATATACCTCCTTAACTATGAGGCTTCAATCATCTTAAAACAACGTAACATGGGAATAAATCAGTATAGATCGATACATATTAAATACAGGAAATATATTTCACCTCAAAACAGAAAACGTATTTCAAGTCAAAACATATAAATAATATAACATTTACTAAAAACACACAAATCGTTACGAAAATACACCCTAAAATATTTGAAACATGAAAACATAATTGAAACGATTTAATTGCTAACCAACGAAATAACATATCATTTAACTGTCGGGCATTAATCACCTACAACGTGGGAATAAATGATTGTAGATCTTTGACTGTTGAATAAACTTGAATGATAAAAAAAAATAGATTTAAACCAATATCTAAAAACACGTATGTAATCTAAAGTTGACTAAAACAAATATATTGTAACGAAATTATTCATTATATAAAATAATACCAGATGCCACAAAGAAATTAACAAAAGCACATATTTACCTCTTTGCTTAACGGTGCTTACAACCAAAAGACAATGAGTAATCTATCAACAGAGGTCCATAATTACTTCCTAACAGAAGTAACGATTTACATAATATATACATAATATATACCAACCTATTCGCAAACTGTAAAACAACGATATTACATTCAACATTAATTAAAACTAATCATTTCATAGATCTTTGCTCAGTTGTAAACTAGATTATTTTGTACTTTCTCTAATTTTCACCATGCCTCCCCAAGCAACAGTTATAACATTTAACTAACATTTTCTTAATATAACATTCTTTATCTATATGTATCATTAACCTTTTAATTCTTCCCCAAAACACACCATGTGAGTGTGTACTGCTTCATTGCTCCTTCAGTCTTGTGCCATGACTGGCATCATTGACAATCTCTTCCATTTTCAAATCACTTAAGCTTGAATGTGTGTGTGTGGGTGTCAGTGTGTGTGTGTGTGTGTGTGTGTGTGTGTGTACATATAGTGCCCTCGGTGCATTCAGTGCCTTCTGTGCCCTCAGTGCCACAGGATCTGCCTATCTTGTATTGGTCCCA
>JAOPUL010001697.1:34560858-34579929 GCA_027564515.1 Octopus rubescens
TATATGTGTGTTCATATTTTTATTATTGACGGTGTTATAACTTTTACATGCCAAAGCCATAAAAAGCAACTGTTTTTAATTATAAAAAAAAACAAAACAACAATTTATGTACTGAAACCCTAATACTGACAAGGGAATCATTCTTCCATTGTCATTAGATTGAAAAGTTCATAGTAAGATTTTTTACTAGCCTTTTCTTTCTCTGAAACTAACTATTGTTAGTATTAAAAAATAATAATATAATTACATCATTAACCTTGAATAAAGAATCAACCTTTCTTTTTAATGAGAATTTTGGGTGATACATGAATAATGACTTATAAATTTCAAACACACTAGTATTGGTCTGATTCATTTTAGTGTAATGCAAGAATTGGCACTCAATAGTTGTTGCTTAACCCCAGGTCAACTCTGATTGAGCAGACTTATAGATATTATTTTTCCCACACACTAACATTCATTAATGTTTACTCAATAATGCATATATTTGCATACTGCTACTTTTAGTATAGTAGTGTAACTTAGGCTGCACTAGAAGAGAATCTTATGTTTAAAATATTCAATTTTATCTCAAATTCAAGGTTGACAATATATTTTTTTACTCTTATCACAGTGCTTTGTAGCTGTTTCTAGATTTTGCTATGAATGTCAACTTTTTTTTTTTGAATTGATTCAAACTTGTAGGTGCTAATATCATAAAACTGCGGAGATTCTGCATAATGTTATTTCCTGGTAGATCAACCTAGATGTAAGGATAAAAGTACATATACACATAATTAAAACAAAAGTAATTGTTATGTTTAAAGTTGATGTAGTTCATTTGATATTTAAAGACTGACCATTGTTGAAAACAATGAGAAAAAGTAATAAAGAAGAAAAAACAACAAAACTAACTGAAAATCTATAGTATGAATCTGTTCTTTATATTTTTATGAATATTTCCATGTTTCAGCACATAATGTCTA
Source organism: Octopus rubescens (assembly GCA_027564515.1). NCBI lineage: Eukaryota > Metazoa > Mollusca > Cephalopoda > Octopoda > Octopodidae > Octopus > Octopus rubescens. Next base: position 34,561,824 of record JAOPUL010001697.1, read on the forward strand.
AATATAAAACTTCTATTTTAAGAATTAATACCATAAATACGGTTGTTGCAGTTTTTAAAATCATGACAGCTACTCAATAGATGTTTTCCTTAAATATGTTGTTGTTGTTGTTGTTATGAGTGATTTTATGGTCAGATAGTTGGTAGAGTAACTGGAATTGATTATAGAACCATCATTATCATCATTGATATCTAGCTTAATATGAACACTTAGTTGTGTGGTTCTTTTCGTATCATGTTTGAAAGAAGGTTGAAAAGGTTTTATAAATTCATGTAATAGTTGTTTTTCTCATAAAATGTTAATACATGACATGTTGTTTTAGCATGTCAACACCACCAGAGTATAAATTTGGCTAAAACTTAATCAGGCATATACGTGTTCAAGATACTGACTTTAATTTTACTGCAGAATCATGGGTTTCAATGATAGTACAGTTATTGTATTATGCTTCTGAACAAGGTACATAACTCAGCTTGCTTCAGTCTGTTTAGCTGACAAACAAGTTCCACATTCACTTAATGGGTGAATGGTTAACAGTAAAAAGGGTATACAGTCACTTGCCCTAACAATATTCAAATATCCAGATTGGATAAATTATTTCATTCATGATAGCTTGGAGAAAAAAATGAATGTTAGAAAATAGAAAAAAAAGAGAACAAGTGTTTAAAAAAGTTTTCCAATATGTTCTTGTGTTCTTTGGTCTACTTGTAATGTTTTTTTCTAGAATTGTAATCCTTGAGCAAAAATTACCCTATGAATACTCAGAAACTTAGCAACTTGAATATATTCACTCTTAAACTAAACCCTAAATTGTAATCAACCTACATCCATCCTTGCACTCTTGTAAACAACATAACAGCTGTAATAACAAACTTGTACAAGAGGACACAGCATCATAATTTCAATAATTAAGCAATATTCTATTTGAAAGAACATTGTGATGATTTGATTTGCATAAAATACATAGGAACCAAGCAAATTCTTAAAAGATAGTAAAATATGAAGCTAAGCTATGTAGGATTTATGGAGAGAAATTGCTGCATACTTTCAAATTTAGAGAAGCATCTAACCCTTATTAATATAGAAATAAAGGTGAAACTGTCTTTTATTTGTTGCTGTTACTGCCTTTGTATGAATTCTTAATTCAAGCTGCAAATAAATATGTAACATAATTGAGTTAGTGTTAAGATTCCCTTCTTCTGAACTCCAAGTTCTTCTTGTAAGGTTAGATGTAGTCATCATCATCATTTAACGTCCATTTTCCATGCTGGCATGGGTTAGACGGTTTGACTGGAGACTGGCAAGCCGGGGAACTGCACCAGACTCCACTCCATTTTAGCATGGTCTCTACGGCTGGATGCCCTGCTTAACACAAATCACTCCAGGGGGTGTACCGTGTGTCTTTAACGTGTCACCAGCACAAATGTTTTCTAACGTGTCACCGGCACGTATGTATGTAAAGATTTATTTATTCCAGACAGTTCCTTATACTGAAACTTTATATTAATTACTTCTGTTATTAGCAAGAGAGTTATTATTTAATTAAGGAATAAATATCTTGTTGATGTATAATTTCTTTTAATGATAAATTTTCCTTTAGTGTGTGTATGTGTATACACTCTTTTGCATGATCATATGTAGTTGTGAGCAATAGTCTCATTCAAAAATTCATCTGAAAAGAATCTCCAATTGGCTAACCAATGGTTTTATTGCATTATTTTCAGAGAGCAATTGACAAGAAGTGTTTGTGCACTTGACTTTTCAATGTTTGTATAATAGTAGTGATTCCAGTTGCAGTTTCTGGAACCTTGTTCTGTATACAGAAAAGCTAATGTCCAGCATGTAGGTTTTAGCATAGGTGTGGAGATAAGTGTGTATGTAAAGGTGCTGTGTTTGTGTTTTTTATCAATGACTTCTTTCTTACTGCAATGATCTTGTAGCTCTGAGTTCTGATGAACTAATGTTTATATAGATTTTGTGAAATTTTGTTGTTTGGAACTTGTCTCTTGTGATGTAAACTATTGTTGGTCAGTTGTTTTTGTCCAGCTCAGCTTCATTAACTTCAATGATTCTGAGATCTTTCTCTTGAGTTGATTGACTATGCTATGTAAACCATTCATCTGGAATTAATAGGTGTACTCTGTGACATAATGGTGGTTCTTCCTTATATATCTGATTGTATGTTGCACTTGAAGCTTAAGTATAGCCCTGTTAAAGATGTCCAAACCAGCTTGATGTTTCTTTTAGTAATACTCAAAATATTGAGTTCTTTTTACATTATCAACTGTGCATTTCCATTATAATTCATTGCTTTTCACTTTGACAACTCAAATACAATCTTCCAGTTATCTACCCAGGTTTTCACCCTGACAACATTTCTGTTCATGCACCAGTTGGTCTTATTGATCTAAATTACTTGGAGTTCTTAGCATATGGCTAATTTCCACTCTCACTACCAAGGTCTGCTACATTGAGGTTTGCTGGCAAACTGATTTGTCTGTGCAAAATTAGTTGTTTGTTTTTTTTGTTTTTGTTTTTTTTTTCATCAGATAACCTACAATTATTTATGGATTCAGGATTGCATTACTTTATTGGCAATGCTGAATATCAACAATATAGGTTTATTTTTGATGTCTGCTTTCAAGTTTCTCTTGTATAGGTGTCACAGTGGCAATCTTTTGTTGGTGTCGAAGTAAGATGCAAGTGAAGCATATGTGACAAAGGAAATAGTATGACTGCTAGCTAGTTTCTTATAGCAGTCCTTCAAGATTTGGGGTAGAATTTGGGCAAGAATGGCTCCTTTGTTATGCTTAAGTTGTTGCATTACCTTTTTAGTTTGGAGATCATACTCTGTAGCACTGGTCATTAGTGTTTGGTGTATGAGAGTTTTCTGCTTGAAAACATTGGCTTTGCTTTTTACCATTGAGTGTGTTGTTGTGTTTTAGGGAACCTGCTCTTTCAGAGAGAGAGAGAGAGAGAGAGAGAGAGAGAGAGAGAGAGAGAGAGATCATTGTGCTACTATTTTTTGCTGTTGATGTTTTTCTTCTCAGTTTCCCTTGTATTTACTGTTAGCCATACTCTCGGCCTAATTGTAACTCTGTCATCCATCTGTAAACTTTTATCAGTTCTCTAGAATAATTACTATTTAACATCAATTTTCCATGCTTGTATGGGTTGGATGGTTTGACAGGAGCTGGTGTGTCAGAAGACTGCACCAAGCTTTACAGTCTGCCTTGGCAAGGTCTTTAATGCCAACCGATTTAGAGAATGTATTGGTTGCTTTATACGTGGTACCACCACTAGTGAAGTCCCCAAGTAACCAAAGACCCCCTCCCCCCTCAACTGAGAGGAGGTGCAGTATTGAGGGAGAGGTTTTTGATTACTGTATATAATACTTGATGTTATATGATTTTTGCCCTGAAAGTCAGTTGAACTAACAAACCATATTTAATTGTTCTGGTTTAAACTGTGTTGTAGTGCTCTTTCGTTGTTATTGTTCATTCATTCATTCATTTTACCCCCAAAAGAAACAAAACATCCTGTTTTTGAAGTTGAGTGCTAATATAATAAAGAGGTGATCCTATATGACCCATTTTATTAAACTGATAGACATAGTATGTCATAGATCTTTTAAGAAAATATAATTTTTATAATATTGTGTGCTAAATTTGTTTCCTGACCTTCTTACTTCTTTCTTAGGGTGTGTCTAGGTCAGTAAAAAACTTCTCTCCTTTTTTTTTAAGTGACGTTCAACTAAACTTGAAATTGTATGACTTTTGTAAAATAATGTTTTAAAAACCATAAAGTAAAATAATGTAAAAAAAAAATATATTACAGACGTTATTATGTAGAGAAATTAACTCTTTGAAATTTAATCTCAGTACATTTTCTCTTCATAAAAAGGGGTCTCTCTCTCTCTCTCTCTCTCATCATTGTTGTCTCACAAAGGAAACCAGTGGTTTAAAGCTTTGTTCTAATACCATAGTTTTATTGTTCACTGTTAAATATTTGACTTAGTTATTTGCTCTCTTTTTCACAGTTGTAAAAATCTACATGATAATATCTCAATCATGCTATGTCAATTAACACTCTCTCTCTATCTCTTCCTATAAATGTGTGCGTGCTTGTAGTTTTCTCTTTTGTATATATTCCATGATAGATTTGGACTAAATAGGCCATATCTGCTTCTTTGTGTTAATTGTCACACAAAATGTGAATTCAAATTATTTCAGTTTGAATTTTTTTCTTTCTTTTCCTTTTTTTTTTCTTCTTTCTTTTTCTTGTTTTGTTGTTGTTGCAAATCCACACCCTATCACTTCTGAAAGGAAACTGACACTTATCAAAGATTTTATCTTAACTCCTGTCATTCATATTGATTCAATCTATTAACTTTTACAAACTATTTCACACTTTAAGGTTGCTTTAACAAAAAAAAAAATTGAAAACCAGTGAGACAGGGCAATGACTGCAGTTTAAGAATTAGCTAGGGGAATTTCAAATATTAAATAGATCAAGTACATGAGAGGGTTGTTTATTACTTTGGAGACATGAAATTACTTGTTCATAAAACTTCAATGTAATTGCTACTGTGTAAATCTGGATCGATTTAATAGAGTAAAACTTATTAAATAGAAACTAGCATTAAAAGAAAACAGATTAAATCTCCTTTGGACTAGTGTAATGTTCATATTGTATGATTTACTTTTTGTTAAGCTGAGCTGTCCTGGAGGACTTATAAACCAAATTTGAAAGGGTTCTTTCATTGTGATGGAAAGAATTTATACAAAACCATTTTCTATTTACTATATTAATTTATATCTGTTGCCATATTGATCTATTTATCATCCCAATTATTGATATTCAATGTGAAGTCTTGAAACATGTGATTAATGATATAAACCTGTTTTTGAAGATAAAACAAAATCAGCTTGATATTCCCCCAGAATAATCCATTCTCCATCAAAGTTTCAGTTAATGATCAGCTGATTAGTTTCTGTCATTATAGAAATAGTTGTATATATGATGAGCCATGATATTTATTAATCTTCTTTCATCAATCCATGGCTTTAAGGTAATATTATCAATACTATTGTTTGATTTAGATTATTTTCCTTTCTGTCTTTGAAAGCAACAGAGGTGGTCATTTCTTTTGAAACATCCTCACACTTGTGATCTCTGTTGTTAACATGCTTTTTACAGATGTTTTTATTCTTTTCTTAACTAAATGTTATAAATGTTAAAATTTAGGGAACTTAACTCCAGTATAAACTATAAAGATTTTTATTATTGAAAGCTTAAATAAGGTTGATTATAGGATGTATCTACTCTAACCCCACATATGTTTGCTATTCTGTTTATGTTATCGATCATTATTGAAAGCTTTCATGTTTTGTTTGTTTTTCCTTTGCAGTGATTAGGTACATTTTTGACTAGTCTCTTCTTAATCATTTCTTTACTGAACTTTCTTTATTTTTAAAGTTGTCTTCAGTTTAACAAAGTTTCTCTTGTTTTAGTATTTCCCATTAACTGAGAACAATTGCTTGGCTATTTCCATTACTAAATAAAGTCTGCCTACATACAATGAAAGCAATCTTAGAACTTGATGTTTTAAAATGATTTTTCAGAGCAATTTCAAAATGAACAAAATTAAAATGAGCAACAACTGTAAAATTTCATGATTGTTGTTCTACTTTGTATATTGACTCTTAAGGTTTTGTCCCTCTACCAGCCACAGCTTCATGGTAAGCTAGCAGTTAAATTTCTTCTGTTCATAGTATCTTTGAAATTTAAATCCTTATCAGCTGTAACATCTTTATTTAACTGACTCAACCTTACCCTGTCCTTATAAACCTTCTAAACAGACCACATTAGTGCTATGTCAAAATTTACAAGTCGACATAATTCAGATAAGTAGGTAATCTGGTTGTTTGCCTTATATGATTTGTCTAAGACACATGGTCTATTATTATAAGCCATTCCAGTTTCTATAATTGGCTCCCAGCTTTACTTTTTCCAGTCCTCTGTTCTTGTACTATTCCTCCTCATTTAATTCTTTTGATTTCACTGTTGATGTTTTACTGGTTTGCTGCTTTCAGTACAATAAGTGTAATTATTCACATACATCTAAACTATCTTCCATGTAGTTCTATTGCTACCTCAGAACTATTACGTGCGCGCACACACACCTACACACACACACACACGCGCGTTCACACATAAATGATGGACTTCTTTCAATTTTTGTCTACTAAATCCATTCACAAGGCTTTCGTCAGCCCGAACCTATAGTAGAAGACACTTGCCCAAGGTGCCATGTAGTGAGACTGAACCCAAAGCCATGTGGTTGGGAAGCAAACTTCTTACCACACAGCCATCTTTCTTTAATGTCCATTTTCCATGCTGGCATGGGTTGGACGGTTTGACCAGAGCTGGTGGGCTGTACCAGATTCCAGTCTGATTTGGCTTGGTTTCTACAGCTGGATGCCCTTCCTAACGCCAACCACTTTACAGTGTGCTTTTACGTGCCACTGGCATCGGACTCTCAGGGCTAGTGCTTTTTACGTGGCACTGGCACATGACTCTCAGCGTGTGTGTTTTAATATGGTAGGACTCTCGATGCAGGTTATGTGACACCAGGACTCTCGACACAGGCGCTGAACTCTTGATGCAGGCCCTCAACTCTCAATCCAGGCCCTCGACTCTTTACGCAAGCTCTCGACGTGGGCGCTCAACTCTTGATGTGGGCGCTTGACAGTCACAGGACTCTCAACACAAGTGCTCAACAGTCACAGGACTCTCGACACAGGCACTCAACGGGCACAGGATTATCAACATGGGTGCTTAAAGTGGCACACGGATACAAAATGTCAGTAGTAAGATCCCTATGTAGAATAGCATTTAGCTTCTCCTCTACAAACGAAGCACTTGATGAAGAAATGTGTAGCTTAAAGCAAACACTACTCAACAAATAGCTAGTTTAATAAATAGACCGAATCTGGAATTGGTACAAACACAAATGCAGTGTAATAAATACACTAAACACCATACCTATCAAAATAATACAAAGCACACATAAAGTGTGTTATAAAAATTAAATGCATACTAACTATGGAATGAATAAATACAACCAAAACCTCATAAAATAGTACACAATGCATTACACTAAACCATAAACTAACACTAATATTATATTGCTAAGATACTAAAAATAAAAATCTTCTTATTTATTACAAGCTATAAGCATGTAAATCTGTAAACAAGCTACTTAAGACCAATGTGATTTATAAATCCAATTGCAAGTGTGAAAGTTGTTGGCCATACTATTTTGGTTTACTGTCACTTAAAGCATGGAGCAATTGCAATGCTGTGCGCCATACAACATGACAGAAAAACTAAATAGTCAAAAAACATTAGTCAATAACACTCTGTGCAAAAATAAACGATTTATGATGGAAGCATCATTCATGGTAGCACAATGCTAAAATAAATGTACAGATAACATGCTCTAGTGTCATGAACACACACGCACGCACGCATGCACGCACGCACAAACACACACAACTTACCTGACTGATGATGTATAAACCCAATGGCCAAATATAAAAATTTCTAACAGTAATGTGTACACCATTTATATTGACCTACTACTATAAGGAGTAGCAATACATGTCAATGTCACTTCATCCTAGAGATGTGACTTTTAAGGTTTAGGAACTTTACTATGCCAAACATACTGCAAAGAACTTATACAAAAATATGGAAACAAAAAACTTAATAAAAACAAAGATAAAACTAGAACATGTATGTATGTATGTATGTGTGTGTATGTGTGTATGTATATTTGTATGTGTGTATGTAACTCAGTTTTTTACAAAACAGAACATATGTTCAATTAATGATGATAATGGCCTTCATCTTAAGATATTTTGAAAGCTGATATAATTCTTTGATGTATTCATATGATTAAGAAGGATTAAATCAAGAGATAAGTGCCAGTTCTTCTGTGAACTGTCTGTCTCATTCTGCAAGATTGAATGCTATATACTGTTAGTGTCCCTCTTATCTTTGTCAATAACCTTCTGTCCCTTTTATAATTATTCTTTATTTTGGATACATTAGACAATATTGTTTCTGATATATACAAAGAGACAGGATAATCAGAACCAGAAATCCTTTGATCATAGGATTATGGATCAAGGCCAACCTAAAGCTAAATAACAATCATCATTCGTTTATATGGACCTGTTGTATCATCCTTTTTTTCTAGTTATCATTGCTTCTCATTGTTAAGTTTGTTAACCCTTGTGTGTGTGTGTGTGTGTGTGTGTACATATTTAATTTTCTATGCAAGCATGGGTTGGACAGTTCTTCTCCCCCATAGTATCCTTCCACTTTTTCATCTTATTTGTGAGGTTCACCTTCCTGAGATGAGCCTTCACAACTTTTGCACATGTCTTCTTTGGCTTTCCTCTTCCACTGGTTCCTTCCACATGAATCTTCTGGCACTCTTTCACTTGTCTTCATCCATATGCATTACATGTCTATACCAGTGAGCTGCATTTCTTGCACACTACAACTGAGTTCTCTTATACATACACACATACATGCATACACACAAACACACGTTTCTGAATAATTGCATACCAGATGATTGCACATTTTGGTTAATTACATAAACCTTTTTTTACCAATTTTGTATAAAAAATAAAATGATGAAATATAGCATAAAACTGAATGTCTATTAAATCTGGTTTGAATGATGTGATTCTAAAAGCTTCTGTTTTCATGATAAGTTAAAATGCCAATGGTTTGCTGAAGCAACTCATATGAAAAGCTAAATATAAGTTATTCTTACCATTTCAATGAAATAAAGTCTATCACAGTTTAAATTCTGGTGTATTTTTTCTGTATTTTTGTTCATAAATTGCTTAAATAAATAAATAGCTATTGTAGATACACTTGTTGTAATATACTTTTGAATTAGATGGTAAATGGATGGGGTTTTTTTTTCGCTCAACAGTACACCTGATGACCCCACACCCCGTTTCTTCTTTTTTTGAAGACTTTATTCACTGTTCACTTCCTGTGCATATTCTACGTACTGTTCATGCAGTTTTGGTTACTTTTTCTGATGAGTTGTAGTACACCTGAGTACTTACTGTATATAATAAGTTCCTTATATTATATTATCGACTACTTTAGCCTGTCATTAACCCAATTCAGTTTTTCTTGATACTAGTTGCTGTTGTTATGCAATTAAAAGTGTGTGGGAGTTATTGTCGGAATGTATGAATGTAACTATACTTGGGTAATTGAGAAACATCGTGAATTGGAGGGAAAAGAAATTCATTCAAAAATCTCCAAAAAACCCCTCAATAATTGTCATATTGATAGATATTAATAAAAAATGGCTAAAATTGGATGGCACATATAAATTATGTGTACACAAAATGTATTGTCAGAAAAAAAAAACATGTTTTGTTCTTGTTTTATAATTCATATAGGCATAGCTAGGTGAAGGCATGGTTGTATGGTTATGAAGTTTGCTTTATGACCATGTGGTTCTTGGTTTGATCTCACTGAGTAGCACCTTGGGCATGTCTCTTCTACTATAACCTTGGACTGAACAGTGCTTTATGAGTGAAATTGGTAGATACCAACTGAGAAAGATCTCATTCTGTGCATGTGTAAAATGTCATTCCATGTGCCCTCATTAACACTGTATGTGCCAAAATGGTGTTATTGTTTAAGCAAAAAGTTCAGGAGTTTATACTTTCAGTGTGTGAGAAACAGTGTGGAATGAAGGGTTAGGGCAACAGAAAGATCATCCAGCCATAGAAAACTATCTTCAACAAATTTCATCTAACCCATGCCTGACTAGAAAATCAGCTGTAAAACAAAATGAATATGTGTAACATAGCCAGGATACCATACTACTGACAATATGTTGAAATCTTTTAATTTATTAGCTACTATACAAGTCCAGTTAATTGCATAAAAATTTCAATCACAGGGTTGATGCAATTAAACTGAATTAACTCTGTATGTGTATTTGTGTGTTTGCCTGCCATCACCAGTCAGTTGATGGCACATTTAGTATATTCTGTAAATTTGGATCATATCAAGAACTTTGCAATTGTCTTTGTCATGCTCTCTATATTTTTCTTTCATGCATGTCTCTTAATGAATTGAATACTTTTGCTATTTTCTCAATTCTTTTATATTCTATACCTGCGTTATTTACTTAATACACGAAGCAGATTTCTTAGAATTGTGATTAAAGGTTTTCAAATCCCTTTTGAAAGTAAGAAGTATTAAAAAAAATCTTTTTAATAATACCAAACCAACAAGTGAGAAATAGAAAATATAGATTTACTTTTAGAATGTGTGTGTGTGTGTGTGTGTGTGTGTGTGTGTGTGTGTGTGGTGGTATATATCATCATTTAACGTCCATCTTCCATGCTGATATGGGTTGGATGATTTGATAGGAGCTGGCAAACCAGAGGACTGCACCAAGCTCCACTGTCTGTTTTGGCATGGTTTTCATAACTGGATGCTCTTCCTAATGGCAACCACTTTTTACAGAGTATATATATCTATAAACACTATTGGTTACACATATATAATCTATGTGTTTTGTTTATACGCCAAATTTGCTGTGGGATAGCATCCAGAGAAGCTCCCTACATGTCGCCATGTTTTAAAGCACACCGAATATCACAGACCAGATGAGATAACTCGCATCGGAATCACCAAGAGTGGTAGATATCTGATATTTTGCTGATCAATATCATGTACTTGGATCATCTCAAAACAAAGTGAATTGCTAGTCCGTGACATATACAAATAGAGTGAAGTCTATTTGCTGATGTATGAATTAAAATCAGCTCTAGTAATGTAAACATTATCAGTTGCACATACATAATGTATGTGTTTTGTTTATATGCCAAATTTGCTGCAGGATAGCATCTAGGGAAGCTCCTTACACTATGCCGAATGTTAAAAGAACATACATACACACAGAGGGCTGTGATCCTTTAACTGAAACTAGTAAAAGATGAATATATTATTTAATATTGCAATTTAAGAAATGTTGTTGGTTAGAAGTTTCCAGTGGATCAATCTTTGGCTCAGTGCAACAATAATAAGAGAATGTTTTAAACTTGGAGTAGGTATGTTCTCTGACCTTGTCATTATTCATATTTAATAGAAGACTATTTTGATCTACAGAGAGAGGTGGGTGGGGCCTGCTGGCAGAATTCTGATTTAGGAAACATCTACACTATATATTGTGGATGTTAGTTTAAAATGCCAACCATTAATTGCTTAGTAATGAGTTGTTCAAATCTGACTCAAGTTGTGTTCCTGGATGTGACAGGACTTACTGCTTCATTTCAGCTGGGTTCCACTCCCATTGCATTATTGAATAGTGAGTGTTTTGAAGGGTGGTCAATTGTATTTTGTTTGATTTAGTCAGAGGGAGTGGCAAGACATCTATGACTAATCAAAGGAATGGAGTGTTATAATGATAGTGGAATGTTCTACTGCAGTAGTTTTGGTAATTTAGCAAACAAACACTTGCTACACTACAAAACTATCTAAAGCAGTGAGCTGGCGGAATGGTTAGCTTGCCAGATAAAATACTTAGCTGCATTTCTTGCAGATTTATGCTCTGAGTTCAAATTCCAAGATGATTAAGAAATTTACTTTGGTGTCATGTGGTTAGGACTTCAGTCCCACTGCATGGAAGCAGTCAGCTGGTGTCCTCTACTATAGCCACAGGTTGATCAATGCCTTGTTAGTGAAATTTGATAGGAGGAAACTAGAAGAGTCCTGTTGTGTGTGTGTGTGTGTATATTTTGCAAACTGCATAGTGACTGCAGTAATGCAGGTGGCTTGAAAAAAAAGCACTCAGTTCATGCTGTAAAGTGGTTGGTGTTAGGAAGGGCATTCAGCTGTAGAAATGATGCCAAAACAGACATTGGAACACATTGCAGTCCTTGAACACATCAGATCCTGTCAAACCATCCAACCCATGCCAGCATGGAAGATGGATGTTAAATCATGATGATGATTGTGTGTGTGTGTGTGTCTGTGTGTGTATGTTACAGAGAGACTACGTACTTCCTTTGTTTTGACTTGTGCATGCTGATTGTAAGCAAAACTTCATTGTTCAGGCAAATGGTGTCATTTGTTTGCAATCTCCATGAAAGCATGTCTGGGCTTCTTCACAGGTCTCAACATATACAAACTCATTGTAAAACAAAACTATTGCTCTTTGTACAAATGGTGTCAGTTTGTTTGCAGTCCACTGTGAAAACATGGCCATTCTTTGATAGACTGAGGAATTATTACCTTGTTTGGAAACAGATGAGGGTTGGCTTCAGGAAGGGAATCCAACTGCAGAAAAGTTTGCTTCAATAAAGTATCATCTAACCCATGCAAGCATAGAAAACTAGACATTAAAATGATGAAATAATTAATATGCACATCCATCCATCTATTTATCCGTTTGTCTGTCTGTCTGTCTGTCTATCTATCTAATGTACTTAATCCACAGTTTGTATCAACCAAAATGATATGCCATGTGTAACCATGTGGTTACAAAGTGAACTTTGTAACCACACAGTTATGCCAACACCCATATCAGTTGACTGACAAATTAGTTGTAAATTCAACTTCAAAATGTTTTCTTATATCAGTTCATTATGTATTAATTAATGTTGCTGTATTAACATTTTTTTTTTATTGTAATCAATATTTGGATTTGATTAAAATCCTAAAATCAGCTACAAATTGTGGACTTTGAAAGATTCATTTTCAAGCATGTTCAGACTGCAAGTTAGGTTTTAAGTATATTTACATGTATAATAGTTATATTCTATTCCACATGTTGCTTCATTTTATGAATTTTATTTTTAAAATGTAATCAATTTAGTCATAGAAGTTTGTCTATTTGTATGCTTTTACCCTTTTGTGATCATATTCCTGATGAAATACACTGCCAATGTATTTCAATAAATTTTGAAAATAATTGAGAATTTGGAGTGATTTACTGAAATGAAACTAATTTCTCCATTAAGTTGGTCTTTAGAGGAGCATAAGTTAAGAAAAGGTTTCTTAGATAAAAGTTATAATGAAGGTTTTTAATTTAAATATGAATACTTTAAAACAAGATTTTGTATCATAGAACAAAGGGCAGTCATAGGCACCTGTACAGTTTCATGCCTCATTTAACTCTTTTGACATCTGACAGTTTCACAATTTCGCTCTTTTACTCATTACTCGTTACTCTTTTCTTTTATTTTGTGGTCACTTGCAACAGCCGCATAGCTGCTGTGGTTCTTCAACCTTTTAGAAATAGCACCCAAATCTTTTTCAACAAATGGTAAAGATCATATCACTGCACTCTTTGTTTTTTGTTTTTTTTCATAACTGACTTCAATTTCCAGTTCATGTTTGATCATTTCCTTGGACAACTCCTGAGATAAGCTAGTTCTATTTATGATTAAAAACAAAACAAAACAAACAAAACTTCAGAATGTTATATACAGTCCTAAATGTCTTGTTGAGTACCTGCAGCAGACTTTACACCTTTTGAGAATTGCCCTTCCATTAGATGCCTACCACAATTTGTCACTGTGTGAGGATTGGTAAATAATCTCAGCCATTGTACAACTATACTTTTATATCCTGAAGCATGCACCATTCTGAACCAGCATATGTTCCATTGGTTTTTTTCTCTCGTTCCTCAAGCTTTCTTCATCTTTAACATTTCTTACTCTAAAATTATCTTACTTCAGTTTGTAACTTCTCTCTGTAGCTTTTGTCTGTGGTTGTCAAGCTGAAGCACAAAAGTAAAAAGCAAAACTGTTAAGTGAAGTGTGGAATTATACTTGCACCCATTTTTAGCCATTTTGTTATGGAAAGGGTCATTACTTTTGTTACCATATTTCTGTTGAAATCCACTGCTTTTGTCTCAGTTAATTTTGAAAATAACAAAGAATTTAGTAAAATAACTTTGTCATTATTAACCTGGTGTTTGGAACATAAATTAGCATGGAATTTTATGAAAGGTTTTAATTTAGATCACTTTAAAAGAGGAAGTTTATATCATAGAACCAGGGACAGTCTCAGGCAGGTTGGTATTAAACGGATTAAGTTAGAAAGGTGTAAAAATGTATAATTATTTTCCTTTAATATGTGACTATTTCGAATTTAGTGATGTTTATTATGTAATTTCTTTGAAATTATTATTTAGCTAAATGCCTAAAGTTGGCAGAGTTCAACTTTTTACTTGTCTTCGGCATTATACTGCAGTTTTGGCTGAAACACAGCTTTGAAGGGTTTTAGTTGAAAGTTCAACCTCAGTACTTATTTTTTAAGTTTGGTACTTATATTGTCGGTTCTCTTTTGACGAACTGCTAAGTTACAAGGACAGATACGAACCAATTGCGGTTGTCAAGTGGTGGGTGTGTGGAAGCAAAGACATACACACACATATACAGGCTTGCTTGTGTGGTAAGAAGTTTGCTTCCCGACCACATGGTTTCGGGTTCAGTATAGCACTTTGGGCAATTGTCTTCTACTATAACCCCAGGCTGACCTAAGCATTGTGAGTGGAATTACTTGACAGAAACTAAAAGAAGCCTGTCATATATATATGTATGTACTGACATAGTGTAATAACTGTAAGCGAGTGTCACTATCATGCAAACTGTGATCTTGTTGTCAGTCTTTCTTGAACATGTCTTCTCTTGTTTAAATATCATCTTACTTGGAAACAGATGAGGGTTGATGATAAGAAGAGCATCTGGCCATAGAAAATCTGTCAACAAATTCTGTCTGACCCATGTGAACCTGGAAAATTAAATGATGATATATATATATATGCAGAGAATGGGCTTCCACACAGTTTCCATCTATCAAATCAAATTCACTCACAAGGAATTGATTGTCCCAGGGCTATAGTAGAAGACACTTGTTCAAGGTACTGCACAGTGAGTCTGAACCTGAAACCATGTGGTCAGAAAGCAAGCTTCTTAACTACACAGCCATACCTGCACTGTTATAAGTTATTTTTACATTTCATTTGTAAATAACTGTTTATTATATGAAAATGATTTCAAATTTTGGCACAAGGCTAGTAGTTTTGAGGAAGGGGTTAAGTCGATTACATTGACTCCAGTGTTCAACTAGTATTTATTTTATCGACCCTGAAAGGGTGAAAGACAAAGTCGACCTCAGCAGAATTTGAACTCAGAACATAAATGCTGCCAAGCATTTTGCCCGGTGCTGTAACAATTCTGCCAGCTCACCGCCTTATGAAAATTATACATAATATAATAAATCTATTAAGTTAAAACAGGTGTCCCCCTCCTCTTACTACCTCTCCTACTCACTCCATCTTGTATTCAAAACTCAGTCTTGCTGTTGTTGAAAGCCATTTTTTTTCTTTTTAATTTAGTTTCTATGACAACTCATTAATTAACTATTAATAGTTTTCATCATTAACAAGCATTAACCAAAATTTAAAAAAATACTCTAATTTTAAAGATGGTGTTTTTAAGGAAACAAAATAAGATATCATAGAAATAACACATACGCACATGCGCCTGTGCATGTTTGGGATTGTGTAGAGAACTTTCAGAAAATATGAACTGTTCTCTCTCAAGAATTTCAAGTGTATTATTCTTTTTCTAGGACACATAAGCCTAGGAAAAAATATAAATAAATATTAAAAAAAAAAGGCTGAAAACATTAAATGTTTGTTAGTTATTTTTTTGCAAGGATTGACATCCTTGAGCCCACACCCTAATTTCAAACCAAATTGCACGCCAGTCAATCCCAATTATCATGTATTAACACTGCAATTAACCTCCCTCCCTCTCTCTCATATCACATCTAATCACTAATTTTCACTGTTTTCTAATTTCTCCAGTGGTAAATTATTTACATTAACTTTCTCACTCTGTCTACACACACACACACACACACACAGAATATCTATGATACATTTGTGTTATCTCTAGTTTTGTAATAAGATTTTGCTGAAAAGGCTGACTGACAGTCACATCTGTCCTCATTTTACTCCTTCTTAGAAACCAAACAGCAATCTGGTTTCTTCTCTTTTCTTCCTCTTCTTTGGCAGGCATCTTTCAACTTGAGACATGCATAAACATTCATAGAACTGCTTATGTAGCCTGTTACATTTTATATTGCCACTCCTACCTAGGCAAGAAACAAAAAAACAACAAAAATATGGCAAAAACTTTCTGAGTAAAATAAAGGTCATTCTCCACCCATTCTTAGATAAGTTCCTTTATGTTGTGTATCTTTCAAACTTAGTGTTGATGGTGTTGATGGTGTAAGGGAGGAAGTCATTAGAAACAACTTGTAAAAATTGTTGTCTGCATTTCAGTTCTTCTGGCTTCATTATACTGTATTACTAGCATCAGTTATTGTACATGTGTAACTGTTGTTGTTTCATAATAATAGCCATGTGTGTAACTATTGTTGTGACACAGTTACCATGTGTGTAACAGTTATTGTGTCACAGTGACCGTATATGTAACTATTATTATGTCACATTGACCATACTTGTAATTGTTATTGTGTCATAGTGATTGCAATGTAACTATTATTATGTCACGTTGACAATACACATATCTGTTATTCTGTCACAGTGACTGTAGGTGTAATTGTTAGTGTATCACAGTGACTGTTTACTTGACAGTTATTGTGTTACAGTGACCATACATGTAACTATTGTATCACAGTGAATGCAATGTAACTATTATGTCACATTGACCACACATTTAACTGTTATTGTGTAGCAGCAACTATGTTTGTAATTGGTGTGCTACAGTGACCATATACTTAATTGTTCTCGTGTTATAGCGACTGTATATGTAACTGTTATTGTATTGCAATGACTATAAGACCTGCATTACATTTAACTGTTATGTCACAATGATTGTACATGTAATTGTTATTGTGTCACTGACTGTATGTGTAACTGTTATTGTGTCACATTGACTGTACATATGATATGGTGTCCCAGTGATTGTACATGTAACTTATATTGTCACATGTTATAAAACTTGTATAGTATTGTAAATTGTAACAATATAAAGTGTTAAATTTAAGTTTTCTATAAGACATAATACTTATCTCTTACAGATAATAGCAGTATGAATACAGAAAATTAATTTTGGGGCCAAGTTTAACTCGGCAGAATAACAATACTGCAATTTCAACCCCAGGAAAGCGCTATATATATATGCGCCGTTCGAGCAGTAAGAACTCGCCAACGGTCGCGATCAGCGGCAGCTTTCTCTCGTCCATGCCAGGTGATGCCGAACGCCAACGGGTCGTTTTGGAACGTTTTTCGCCAGGTGGTTTTGCGGCAACCCCGCCTCCGTTTGCTGCCAGGTGGGGCCCAACTCATCGCTGTTTTTGAGTGTCGTTCGTCAGGCAGGCGCAGAACATGGCCAGCCAGCGGCATCGGCACTCTACGACCAACCTCTGTAGTGTCTCTGGCTTGGCTCTTCTTAGAATCTCTTCGTTTTCCACATGGTTGCGCCAGGACACACGCAGGACGGTTCGCAGTCCTTTCTGGTGGAAAATGTTCAGCCGCCTTGCTCTCTTTGTCGTGCTCTTCCAGATTTCACTTGCGTAAAGCACTGTCGGCAGCACAATGCTCCTGTACAAGCGCAACATGATGATTGTGCCAATGCCCGAAGACGAACAGATTGGGCGTAACCGACGAAAAACTGCGGCTCCCTTGCCAATCCTGCAGTTGATGTCAAGCTTTGGGTCACCATTGCTTGCCAGGATGCTGCCAAGATATGTGACGTATTCGACCTTTTCCATGTCTTGCTGGTTGACACTGATCGCTTGATCATTGTTCTTGGTTGTTCTCATCACCTTGGTCATTTTGGTGTTGAATTTCAGGCCGATCTTTTCCGCATTCTCTTGCAGAGATGTTGTTAGGGCCTGCAGGTCTCCATTGTCTTCGGCGATGAGAGCGATGTCGTCGGCGAACGCCAGGTCCCTCAACCTTAACTGGTTGCTCCATGGGATTCCTTGACCTGGTCCTTCCTCT
>JAOPUL010001697.1:34645097-34668505 GCA_027564515.1 Octopus rubescens
GTCGATAAAGTGAGTACCAGTTACGAACTGGGGTCGATGTAATCGACTACTCCCCTCCCCCAAAATTTCAGGCCTTCATGCCCAGTATAGAAATCATTATTTTCTTAGGCAAGGCATATAACTCCTGCATGGTATACTTCATCTTGCTGCTTAAGTGCTTAGCATTAAAAAAAAAAATCTCTTGGCTGGCACTCATAATCAAGTATGAGTTAGAATCAGCATACCACGTCTCCAATAATATTCTCACAAAAGTATCACTGAAGTTTCTTCATTACAGTTGAAAAATAAAAGCATTAACAAATACATCTAGATATAAAAAAGAATTGCTCCAACAAAAGTAACTCACCTAAACTAGCATGGAAAAATGAATATAAAACAAAGTAAAAAAAAACCTAACAAAAAACAAAATAAGCTATTCTATAGAAAATTAGACATTATCAATAATAATAAGTGATCCCTTTTTACAACAAATTGAAAATGTACATGTAGAAATATATTTGGGCATGATCTAGGATTTTTATTGTTTCTAAAATATTTGTTTATCAGTATTAGAGAGTGGTGGATTGGCAAGAGTAATTAGAATGCCAGATATACTGCTTTTTGTATTTGTTTCAGTTCTTTTTATTAAAGTACCAGTCAAGTACTGGGGTTGACTCTCATTTCCCTCCAATTTTGTGGTTTTGTGCCTGTGTTAGAAAATATCATTAAATATGCAGTTTTTTTTTGTGGAAAGATTATTTCTGACTAAACGTCAGGTGAATAGCTGTATAAGGTTACAGATGGTCATAGCAGTTATCTCTAAGAACTGTTGTTATTGGTGTTGTGTTTTTCATATCCTGTATATGCACAACTATTTCTTTTTGAAAGGTGGGGTGGGGTGGTGGACAAAACAATTTTTAACTATTTATTTCCATACTTTTGGTAGGAATGTTAGTTTGTTTTTTCTTTTCTTCACAACACTGCCAAATAATTAGATACAACATCTGCAGTACTTAGATTCTAAGATTTGTTTTTCTTCAATGAATTACTATTTACTAGTGGAATACTGCCAAATTGGCTTTAGGATGTTTAAAATTTAGATATCCAATATTTTGACTGTTTCCATCAATGAAATTCTTTCTAAGTTTAAATCTCAGTGATTGAAATGCTTCCTCCTTCCCTGAAAAACTGATAATTTTTATCACTTGTAAACTTTTATGCTGGCACATTTAAGTCCTGTTTCTCCTCTCACTTCTTATACTTCTTTATAAGCTGGTTTAGCCATATATTCTTAGATTATTGGTCAGTTAGGACAAACGATAAAAGCTCTTAATCATATCCTGTTACAAAACATTCATTTTTTTTACTCTATGGAACTGAAATACAGTTAGAGGAAGGTTTGTATTGAAAATAACATGTGTTGCCAGTAATATGGCACAAGTGAACCCAAAGACCCACTCTAGTAATTTGACAAGTCTTCATAAAGAAAATGTATTCTTAGATTATGGAAAAATTTTGGTGGACACAATTAAAATAGGATTAAACTAAAATAGCTACCCATGTACCATAGTTAACATATATACACACACACCATTGATAGGCATGATCTGTGATTCTCATGGGTTACTGCTGGGACAATGTTCATCTCGTTCTGAGAGATCTCTCATACAAAACCCACAGCAGCATACCTGTCAATGGTGTATATACTTTAAGTATGATACATACATGGATATTTTAATTTAATGCTGTTTCAGTTGTGTTCACTGAGTTTTTTTCAGCTTGGCAGCTTTCTGCACTATCAGTGAGTGTATTATTCACTGTTTCCTATATACTGGAGGAGACGGATTTCACTAGACATGTGACTAGCGAGTACACATTGTTGACAAAGCTCAAGGAAGCTGAAATGCATTTGATGCTTTTGTGGGTCACTGCTGGGATGATGTTCATTTTTAATACCACATGTTTATGAAGAGATTTTTTCTCAGACAAAAAAACACAGCATCATGCCTGTGAATTGTGTATATACATTGTGATACATAAATGGCTATGGAAACATTTCTAGATGCTTTTCTATATTTTGTCATTCAAGATTTGTTAAGTTTTCATAAACCCTTTCCCAATTGGTTTTTAGCTCTTCATTTACTAGAAATTCCAAAACACATTCATAAAGCAGTACCTGTTCTGATTAAATGCAACTATAATTATATGCAATAGTCAAACAATTTACTCCTTTTCCAAGAAAAATAGTTTCTTATGACTTAACCCTCCACAAAATTTTTTTATGGGTGCTAATTTACTAGTTCATCTAACTTAAAGCAGGTTATTAACAACCTATTATCATAGTTGGGATTCCCAAGCATAGGTAGTTA
Source organism: Octopus rubescens (assembly GCA_027564515.1). Classification (NCBI taxonomy): domain Eukaryota; kingdom Metazoa; phylum Mollusca; class Cephalopoda; order Octopoda; family Octopodidae; genus Octopus; species Octopus rubescens. Next base: position 34,647,446 of record JAOPUL010001697.1, read on the forward strand.
TCTTGTAGCTGAATATCTTATCTTAGCATTATTGGTTTCTTGTATCAGGAGATCCCATTTAACAGTAGTTTATTTGTAGTTGAACATTGTAGTATGAATAGTTTGTTTGTAGGTGTCTGTTACTTTTGAGTAGCTTGTTTTAGCCCTGAGTCACTCACTTTTAAGCTTTGTGATAATGTTTGCTTCATGTATTTATTCCAGGGTAGTTAACCTTTGGGCATCTAGGCATAAGTAGCTTGTGTTTCAATATGAAGACATGAGTAGCTCACCTTTGAGTATTTAAACTTGAGTAGATATATTTTGCCACTATTTCTGGGTATAAATAGTTGCTATGCAAACTTAATTTCATGTAAAGTGATCCAAATAGTCTGGTTCATTATTTTTGTATTTTGCTTTTCTTATTATATCTTTTCCTTCTGATATAAGTAGGATATTTCTGAGAATGTTTTATTTTATTTAATCTCAGTTTAGGTGCTCTGTAGCTAGTTATCTTTTGTAATGTCAACTGGTCTAAGAAGAAGAAATTACAGTATTTTTAGCAAGTTGTTAGTCAATATCATGCTTTACTTCATGATTAGGCATTGATTCTTCAAAGAAAATGTACCTATTAACTATAAATCACAGTCTGAATTCAAAATAGAGATTTTTGGACATAAATAGTTCTGGAATCAATATCTTTCTTTTCATTAGCAAGAAACCCATAATATAGTGAAACGTTTTTTCACACTTCAGTTACATTTCATCACCTAAGAGCTGGATGTTAATTTCATTTCCGAAAATCTTATTATTTGCTAATTCTTTTCCTAATGTTTATTTTTGGTTATTTTTGAATGGTATTTTGATTAAGAACTGAATTTTTCCACTAGATATATTTAAAATCATTTACTTTGTGGTTAAGAAGGTTTCTTCCCAGCCATATGGTTTCAGCTTCAGTCTTACCGTGCAGCACCTTAGGCAAGTGTCTTCTATTATAGTCCTGGGTGGGTCAAAGTTTTGTGAATGGATTTGGCAGGCTGAAACTGAAAGAAGCCCATCATGTGTGTGTGTGTGTGTGTGTGTGCGCATGCATGTGCGTGTGTCCATGTGTGTGAGTGTGTGTCCGTGTCCACTAGTCTTGACATCATGTGATGGTTGTAAACAAGCATTGTTCATTTCCAATCTTTCATGAAAAGTATATCTGGCCATGGAGAAATATTATCTTGTTTGGTGAAGGTTGGTGACAGGAAGGGCATCTGGCCATAATCTGTCCCAACAAATTTCATCTAACCCATGCAAGCATGGAAAAGTGTACATAAAATGATGATGAAATATCACTGATATATTAGACTGTAATTCATAGCTTGTAAATGATTGTCTATAAATAGACTACAAAGTTATCATGACTTTGTTTTATATTTTTGATTATTGCAATATTTGAATTATTTATGCTTACTCAGTAATATGTTGAGTATAATCTTTATATCATTTTATTTCATACTAAGACACAGCTGTTCAGATTGGTAGGATTGATATATGTATCCTCTTACCTGTATTGCAATGTGGCTATTGCACAAACATTTAAATTTCTAAATAGTTCAGTTCGCTTAACTGATACCTTACTGTAACTGTTAAAAAAATTGTCCTATGACCAAACCTATGTTTGATTTAAAATTAATTAAGACCAAGGAAATTGGTGAAAACATGATGTTCTCTGCTAAATTGTGATGAATAGAAGGGAAATATCTTGCTGCCAGAAGTCTTCTTACTATTGTTAGTGCCAATGTCAAGTGAGGATGACCTTTAAGAGAACTGAAGTCACTGGAGATTGAAGCTATTGTATGATGTGATGCTGTGTATAGAGCAGTTGAAAGAACTAGGTCTGAAGCTGTTTCTAAATGCTTAGATAATTAATTAATAGGTCTGCATTGGGCATGTTAGGAAAATGGATAATATAGATGTAAGCTATAAGGCGGTGATCTGGCAGAGTCATTAGCATGAGGGCAAAATGCTTAGTGGTACTTTTGTTCCTCTTTATGTGAGTTCAAATTCTGTTGAGGTCAACTTTGCCTTTCATCCTTTCGGGGTCAATAAAATTAGCATCAGTTGAGCACTGGGGTTGTTGTAATTGACTTACCAGTCTCCCCCAGAAATTGCTGGCCTTGTGCCAAAATTGGAAATCAATGTAGATGTAAGCTATGGACAACATGGTGCAAGTATTTATACCCAGTCTTAGCTGATTTAATCTGAATCATCTTGTTAACATGGATATTACAAAATTAATGATAATAATAATAAATAATAATGAGGAGGAGGAGGATTATGGGTCAAATAAAATAAAAGTATTAACAAGTAATATAGTAGATTCATGTCAGCTATAGTCTCTCCTCATTTACAAAAAGAACTTTCTCTGTAAGGTAGGAATCAATATTAGTTGTTATTTCTGACAATATTGTTTACCTTATAGTTGATATAATCTGAGTCAATCTCTTACAGGCACTTCGTATTTGAATATCACTGTAATTGAAATGCAATGTAGGGCAAATGAGACATGAATCTTGACCAGTTTGGCATTGCGTTTTGGACTTTGTAATGTAAGCAGTCTGGTTATTTTGACATCGTATTTCATAATTAAAATATATAAAGCAGATTGTATATTTTTAAGAAATTGTAATTTATTAGGTCTTAAGATATTCATGTTTTATGCTAGAACATTAGTAACATAAGGGAAGTGAAGTGTCTCTAAACAATATATGAAAGGGAATCCTTCTTGTTTCACTATAATCCCTGATCTTATTTTTTTGTCTTTTTTTTTTAATTAGGTAAAGAACCTGAGAACTGTAGTGTATGTGAAATATATTTATGTGATATAAATGCCTTTCTGTAGTCCATTAACAACATAAGCAAAGGAAATGTATGCAGCCAGAAATAGAAACCAGGTTGCAAACTTGGTCTGCCAGGGCCAGATTAATTTAATAATAATAATAATGGTTTCTGATTTAGGCACAAGGCCAGCCATTTCGGGGGAGGGGTTTGGTCGATTACATCGACTAATAATACCATGAATGTGTAATCCCAAACGCAGAGGAAAGTAAGAGATTTTGGAGTAACTTGTGGATTAATAAAAAGAAAGTTGGATGCAGATTGGCTTAGGGAATTGAAGCAAGAGTCAACAAGTATGGTCCAAGACGAGCTTAAGATCACCGTAAAGATGATCAAGACACAGTGTCGCAAAATCCCTAATTGGAAGGCTCCTGGACCCGATAGAGTTCAAGGGTACTGGATCAAGAATCTTACAACGTTATATGGAAAGAACGCAGTCGAGTTTAATGAAATCTTAAACAACACATAGCCATTACCACCATGGAACACACATGAACAAACAGCGCTTTGCCTGAAGGATGCATTAAGAGGGAATGCTGTAGACAATTTCCGCCCTATTTCTTGCTTTCCAATTCTTTGGAAGTTATACACAGGGATTTTGTCAGAAAGCATGTATTCCTTCTTGGAAAATGAAAACATCCTTTCAGAAGAACAAAAAGGTTGCAAACGAAGGAGTAGCGGAACAAAGGATCAACCCTTGATTGATAAAGCCATTCTCAGACGTTGCAAAAGAAGACATACAAACCTTTCAATGGCATAGATTGACTACCGGAAGGCGTATAACCTCATTCCTCATTCATGGATATTAGAGTGTTTGGTCCTTTTTTAGAGCAGCCAATAATATAAAAGAATTTATTCAGCAGAGCATGAAACGTTAGTGTATGTTCACAGAGAAAATATCAGAAGGCTATTTAATATTTTAAATATAATATTTAATTGGATGGTATGCAAAAGCTGAGCAAAGTTTTTTCTGTGTGTGGGAGTCATATAAGTCGGTGACTTAAGCTTTAACAGATAAAATTCCACTGAGGGCTTTTGTTGGCGAAGATGACAAAGCAAAATGAGTTGTTCCTTTTTTGATGTCTGGAGCCAAACTCTTTAAATGGACGCAACCTGCTCCACTGGCAGAGAACTGCCTTTTCACATTGATGCACGCCTAGCCCTGATTGGCTGGAATTGTCTCAGCACAACTGTGTCACTACGCTATAGCTGACTCCACTACAAGTACCCCCCTGCTCGATACAAATAAGCACAAAGCAGCGAGAAAGCGAAATGCATAAACAAGGGCAAGAAAAGCATAAACAAGGGAAAAAAATAACAATATTAAACTTATACACAAAAATGTCAGGCAGTTACGGCTAGTCCCAAATATATATTATTTTACACAGTTTCTTGGGCCAATGGACACGATGACCACTACGGGTTGCCGTTCACTACGGGTGGTGGTGGCGGTGGAGGAGGGGTGCGGCTTCGGGGTATGAACATCTGTGTATGCCCTTTTCAATCGATCAACAGAGACAGTGTCTCTGGAACCATTGTGATCAATGGTAAAATGCTTTTCAGTCTGCGAAAGAACACGATAGGGTCCTGAGTAGGGCTGGGTGAAAGGACTTCTCACAGCATCGTTTCTAACAAAGACATGGGTCCACGAGGGCATGTCCCTCAGAACTGCAGGTTTAACAGTTTGGTGCCGAGTGTTCATCAACAGCAGGTCTTGTAAATATGAATGAAGGTGATTCACATATTGTAGGGTCTTGAGTAGACAGATCCATTGGGGCAAGCATTTGCCCAGGTAAGGACAATGGAACACCGTACAGCAGCTCAGCCAGGGAGTATCCAAGGTTTCCTTTGAAAGAAGCTTGAATATCAAAGAGAACTATTGTGAGGTACTCTATCCAGCGTTGATTGTCAGGATAAGCGCGGAAAGTGGCTTTCAACTGCCGGTGGAACCGTTCCACCATTCCATTGGAAGCAGGATGGTAACTAGTAGTGCATATCCACTGGGCACCACAGATCTTGAGGAGTTCCAAGAAGAGGTGGGACTCAAATTGTCTACCACGGTCTGTAGTGATGTTGGTAGGGACGCCGTAGTGCGATATCCATCCCGATACCAGGGCTCGCGCTACAGAGTCAGCAGTAATATCCATTAGAGGAATGGCTTCAGGCCAGCAGGTGAAATGATCAATACAAGTCAGGATATATAAGTATATCCTTGACTGACGGGAATGTCACGCCTCATGTTCAGCCATAAGAATCTAGCTGTAATGAGCTTCGCCGAGGCTCCAGGATGCGACAGACTAAGCAGGACGTCAAAAATAGCTCGCCTATGAGTCTCTGGGATGAGGAGATGGGGCGAATCTGTTGAAACTTCGCACAGGATCTGCTTGTCAGAGGTTGGTATGGGCAAATATTTGAATTTGCATGTTGCAAATTCAGAAGACATCTCAATTGAGTCCAGAGGAGGTTGCTCTGTGGACAAAACGTTCAGGTCGATTTCTGCAGTGTATGCCAAAGAATTGATTGGCAGATGGGACAATGTATCTGCTTCAGTATTTTGTGCACTGGAGATGTGCTGAATATAGCTGGTAAACTGCGATATAAAATCAAGATGTCAGGTCTCGCTTGGAGAATACTTGTCCGACTTGAACACCCTTCGTTCATATTTACAAGACCTGCCAAATTGTTAAACCTGAAGTCCTAAGGGACATGTCCACATGGACCCATGTCTTCGTTAGAAATGATAGTGAGAAGTCCTTTCACTCAGCCCTACTCAGAACCCTATCATGTTCTTTTGCCGATTGAAAAACATTTCACCATTGATCACAATGGTTCCAGAGACACTATCTCTGTTGCCATACTAAAAAGGGCATACACAGATGCTCATACCCCAAAGCGTCATATACCCCACACACACATGCATCTCCCCCACCTCCACCAACACACGGAATGACAACCTGTAGTGGTCGTACTGTCCATTGGCCCAAGAAACTTTGTAAAACAATATCTATTTGGGATTAACCGTAAGTGCCTGACATTTTTGTGAATACGTTTAATATTGCTTTTCTTAAGATTGTATTCATGCTTTTCTTGCTGTTGTTTATGCATTTTGCTCTGCATTTTTTCTTTCTTGCTGCTTTGTGTTTATTTGTATCAACTTGTAGTCTGAGCAGGGGGGAGTACTTGTAGCAGAGTCATCTATAGCGATGTGACACATCGCTATAACTGACTCTGCTACAATATCCTGATAGTTCATAGAAACATACTTAGAGTTTTGTATACCTCACACCTCTCATCATCACAACACAGAATATTTTCAGACTTTTTACTCTCAGCTTCTTTCCTGGCTACATACACCTAACATCTTACTCCTCATCTAGCTTCTTAAAATTTCTCATTGCTGCCTACTTTGTTGTTCACATAATAATTAGCTCAGTTAATAAAGTACTAGACTGTAATTGTTTAAAAAATAATTTTAAAAGAAAGTTCCAAACTATATGCATAAAATAAGATATTAGGTCATTAATAAATATCAATTTTGTAATTAACATTTTGGCAATAGTTTAACAATATTTTTTTATTGTGAAAACTCAGTGAGTTGAATTTATGAGCCAGTTTTGATTCCAGACTGAAACATATTTAGTTATAGATGTTTAAACGTTTTGACAAAGGCAAGAATGTCATACAATCTCATTCCTTTCCTCCACAAGATTATCACCTTGATTTTAGTAATAATTCAATATTTAGGAATATAAATCAGTTTATTTTTTCTGATAGTATTTTGAAAGAATCTCACCTGACCGTTAGTTGTCTATTTTTAGAAGCTGTTAATAATGCTTAGGCTTTCTGTTATTAATTATGTTCAACCCATTTGTTATCAGTGTTTTTTTACGTGGTGCATGGTATCATGTAAAAAGCACTGGTTCTGGTGCCACGTAAAAAGCACTGGTGCCATGTAAAAAGCAGCTAGTACACTCTGTAAAGTGGTTGGTGTTAGGAAGGGTATCCAGTTGTATAAATCAAGTCAAAATAAACTATGGCCCCTGGTCTTGCCAGCTCCTGTCAAGCCATCCAACCCATGCCAGCATGGAAAATGGATATTGAATGATGATGATGATTTTTGTTGAAATACACTGCCTTTATCCCAATCAGTTTTTTAAAATAATGAAGAATTTAGTAAAATAACTTTGTCATTATTAGTCTGGTGTTTTAAGATGCTGAGCTGGCAGAATCATTAACACACCGAACAAAATGCTTAGCAGCAGTTTGTCATCTTTACATTCAGAGTTCAAATTTCATTTTGGAGTCAATAAAATAAGCACCATTTGTGCACTGTGGATGATATAATCAACTAGCCCCCTCCCCCAAAATTTAAGGTCTAGTGCCTATATTAGAAAGATATATTATTCTGGTGTTTGAAACATAAATTAACATGAAAATTTGATTGAAAGTTTTAATTTAGATCACTTGAAAACAAGAAATTTGTATCATAGAACTAGGGGCTTTCTCAGGTGGGTTGATTATCAAAAAGATTAAGCTTTGTTTACTTTTTACCTGTTGTTGCTAATTGTTTAGTTAACTGCATTTCATCCATCTTTATGCTCTGAGTTCAAATTCTGCCAAAGTCAACTTTGCCTTTCATCCTTTCAAGGTTGATGAATTAAGAACCAGTCAAATATTGGGGTCGATGTAATTGACTAGCCAACCCCACCCCCTCCAATTCCAGATTTTGTGCCTATCGTAGCAAGGATTATTAATGTTGATGCATAACTGAGTGGTTAAAAATTTCACTTTACAGTCATAAGGTCCTAGGTTCACTTCCACTGTAGAACATCTCATCTTGGGCAAGTGTTTATTTATCGTTGTCTCAGATCAACCTAAACTTTGTGACTATAACTGAATACATGGAAACTGTGTAGAAGCCTATCAGATGGATTGTACCTGTAATTCAATGGTTTGGCTTAGGATACACGTGTCTGTGGAATATTCAGCCACTTACATGTTAATTTAATGAGAAGATAGTTCAGTTGATTAAACAACTGAATGCTTGTTGTCAAAACTGATGAAGGATCTATTATTATTAGTGTTAATTATGTTTAACTAATTGCCTATTTTTATTATGCTTCTCTTTGTCCAATGTTGGTAAATATATTTGCTCTTTATCTAGTGTTGTTTTAGTGATCTTTGGCTAGAAATAAATGTCTCTCATTCTTCCTTTTTCAGCATCTACCCATCACAAGAACAGGACTCTGGTGTGCACATCCCAATTTCCAATCATGCTGGATCATTGCCTGACTTATCAGTACTTCAGTTTCCTTCACCATTAGCGACACCACTTGATGAAGAAGAGCAGAACTTTGCTTCATCCGTCACAACTGGCAGTAATATAAATCTGTCTCCAAATATGAACATGTCTTCTACTCAAGTATCACCGCCCCAGCAATCTGTGTCATCTCGACGGAACCTACAGTCAAGTCCAAGTCCGTTGGTACTAACAAATGTCAACCAAATGATATTGCCACTTTCTCCACCTGTAAGACACCTTTTATTTTTATTCTCTTATATCTATCTGTCTGTCTGTCTGTCTGTGTGTGTGTGGTGGGCTGGTTGTGAAGTCTAACTTAGTGATAGACTGCAAGTTCCTATAGAAATAGATTTAGATGACCTCAAGTAAATAGTCAGATTATGCAAACATACAGACATATTTTTCCCAATAGAAAGTGTTGGCTTTAATTTTTTCTGTAATAAATTTCTGTATTTGTGTTGTATCTTTCCAATGTTTTCTGAGAAATTGCTTATGAAAATATTTTTCATTTTGAGCTGTTAAAATGTATAAAAGCTTTGCATAACCGGGAACAATCATATAATTTAAATGTTATATAGTTTTTGGTTAATAAATTGAGAGAGTAATATATATATATATATATATATATATGTGTGTGTGTGTGTCTTTTACGTGTTGTAGTCATTAGACTGCGTCCATGCTGGGGCACTGCCTTGAAGAATTGTAGTCAAGTGATTAATCCCAGTACTTTTTAAAGCCTGGCACTTATTCTATCAGTCTCTTTTGCTGAACAGCTAAGTTACGGGTACATAAACACATCAACACTGATTGTCAAGCAGTAGTGGGGAACAGACACACACACACACACGTATATAAATATATATATATATAACAGACTTCTTTCAGTTTCTGTCTACCAAATCCACTCAAGGCATTGGTCGGCCTGAGGCTATAGAAGACACTTGCTCAAGGTGCTATGTAGTGGAACTGAACCTGGAACCATGTGGTTGGGAAGCAAACTTCTTACCACATGTGCAAGGTTTTCAGTCTTATTGTTCTTTTCATTATTATTTTTATCCTCTAGGATTCAATAAATTCCAGTCAAGTATTGGGGCAATGGTATTAACTAACACCCTCCCACAAATTTCAGGCCTTGTGCCTTATTATTGGATAAGGCGGCGAGCTGGCAGAATCATTGGCATGCTGGGCAAAATGCTTAGCAGCATTTTGTCTGTCTCTACATTCTGAGTTCAAGTTCCGCTGGGGTCGACTGTGCCTTTCATCCTTCCAGGGTCGATAAAATAAGTACCAGTTTAACACTAGGGCCAAAGTAACTGACTAAACCCCTCCCCCCGAAATGGCTGGCCTTGTGCCTAAATCTGAAACCATTATTATTATTATTATTATTTCTCAGAATTGGTGGCCTTGTGCTTAAATCAGAAACCATCATTATTATCATCATCCTTATCATTATTATTATTCAAATTACTTATCATGATAGAAGTTCAAGGTTATGCTTAGCTACATTAAATACCGAAAAGTGATATCATTTTCATTGTCGAAATATTCAGCTAAATGTGTTTGTATGTTTGCTCTCTTAGATAAATATCAGATATCCCCTTAAAGATTTCCTGATGTTGTGTAAGTTCTGAACTGAACACATCAAATTCTTTCTACACAAATGTCATTGGTTTCATACATAATCTTACAAGCTGAAGACTCCCCTCGTTCACACACACACACACAAATTGTATGTGTCTGTAAAATTAGAGTACATGTTTGGTTGAACAAATGAGAGAAAATCTGTTCACCAATTTCACATTTGTATTCTCTGTAGCAGCTCTGTATTGGAAAGGAATGCAGCACAGTTCCTAATAAGTTAGTGTTAGCATATTTAATATATTAAATATTTAAAAATTAATGAGAAATTAAAACTTGCAGTGAATGAGGTGAGAAAAACCTAATAGTATTAGTTACTCAATGACTAATCTTATTTTCACGTTACCAACAATTGAGGAGAGACAACACCAGACATGTTTTTTTTTGTTTTGTTTGAACCTCATAAACGAAGCACAGCTTTCACTGTATATTAATTGATGTAAAAAAAAAAATATTAACCTTTTTGATGCCACCTGAAACCATCCCTAGTTCATTGATACAAACTTCCTGTTTAAGAATGATCTAAATTAAAACCTTCCATCAAAATTTTGTTAGTTTAAGTTGCAAACACCAACTTAACAATGTCAGTTATTTTAGTTGATTCTTCATTATTTTCAAAATTAATTCAAACAAAGGCAGTGTATTTCAACAGAAATATGGAACAGAAGGGTTAATTAAATAATTCCATGCTACATCCTTATAAAAACTGTCAGTTTATATTAGCCTATTTAATGCAGGAGGTATTAAAAAGTTAACTATAAAAAAAAATACAATAAAGGAAAAACAATATTAGTCTTATTATTTTCATTTTTCTGGCAAGTCTCAGAGACAATCTGGAACATGTTTTGGTATTATTCTAACCTCATCAATGAAGCTAATCTTTCACTAGGCTTACTAGTATAATAGTGAAAGAATCATCAAGTAAATGAACAAGATTCTACATAGGTTAGCATGGTTAAATAGAATTGTTTAACCCTTTTGTTACCACATTTCTGTTGAAATGCACTGCCTTTGTTTCAATTAATTTTAGAAATAATGAGAAATTTAGTAAAATGACTTAATCCTTCCTCAGCTGGTATTGAAACAAATTAACACACAATATTGATGAAAGGATTTAATTTATATGACTTTAAAATGTGGAGTTTGTATCATAGAACCAGGGGTAGGTTGATACCAAAAGGGTTAAAAAGTAAATAACAGTCAGCTATTAGCTTTACATATAACCATCATCAGGTCAGTGACATTTAATGGATGGTAATACTGATCTTAAAAAGATTTGGATATTGCTTTCAGCATTTGTACTGACTCTAAAGAGGGCTACATTTCTGACTAAAAGGACATCTTACCGTTATACTGTTCGTATGGGAACTGTAAAGCATTTCCATCTCCTATACTATGGCAATGCAATGTAATTAGAGAATATAAATGTTCCAATACACACATATAATAATTCCAAAGAAGCCCTAACTTTACATGCAATGTATGTGTTTATCTAATATCTATTAGCATTTTACTATTCTTCCAGCCATCTCCTATATGTTGCTTTCAGTTTTTTCCCCCCTTCCCTTTCTAATGTTCTTAGAATTCCTGCATGTTTATTGTACCATGTTTTATGTTACCTTTATTTATTTATTTATTTTACCACATAATTGTATTTCCCCCTGAAAATTGTGTAAAGTATTTTTTGCTTCATCTTGGGAATGTATGTTTATTAAAATGAAAATATATTTCCTTATACAAGTTTTGTCTTTAAGTAAGAGATTCACAGATTCTTTATTCTTAGCTAACTTGATAATTATACATTACATAATATATTTTTCTTATAAATCATTCAGTTAATTTATCTCTCTTGATTCCCTCCAATTGTCATACCATTCATTTATAATTCTACTTTACTACAATTTAAATCCGCTTGTACAGTCTAGTACTAGATGTTGGAAAAGGTCACCTAGTTGTAAAAATGTACATCGAAGTTTACTTCATAACATGACGCAATTATTGTTATGAAGTGAGTAAAAACAAAGATAGTAATAGTTTAGTCTGTTTTCTTTGCTCTGTCATTCTTGAGTAATTCTCTCCCTCTCCCTCTCTCTCTTTCTCACATCAATAACCTAATTCTAGCTTGCACTAGTTCCTCTTTCCATTCAAGCTGTATTTCATTATTCTTTCATATCATGGCCTAAATTCATAACTGGTGACCCAAATGCACTTCTTTCTCTGTTAGTTTGTGAAATGTTCCATTTGGTTACAAGAAGCCCTATTCTGTGTTGTTTTTTAAATCAACACAGATCTCCTGCATATACAGATATTTAAATGTTAGAGCTGTAATTCAACATCAGAGCTTTTGCAGTTAAAAAAGCAAGGTCCTACTCTCTTTATTAATTAATCTTGTTAATTCACTGTATTCTGATCTTATAAATTCTAGCTATGGTACTGATATCTGGTTTCTTTATTGTTTAATTTCATTAAAAGCTTTCTTCAGATTTACAAAGTTACAATAAATATTGTTATAGTTACCAATTAGTTAAGTTTAGACATTATTTTTCCTGGATTCCAACCACGTATATCTATCGCTTCCTGGATGCTGTTAGATACATTCAGTTGCAACTGTCAGCTTGTTCTATTCAGACTTCAGACTTCAGTTGATGTCTAATTATCATGTTCATTAAAATCTTAATGATAAATTTAATACATGTATGGTTATGATTATATCACTTGAATCTCTCTCTCTCTCTCTCTCTGTCCAAAGAGTTGTTAGCTTTTCCATACCATCTGTTGTACTCTTTTATTTTGTCACTTCATCATTGGTATAAACAGTCATTTATTCCTACAATAAAATTTACTTACTTGTACATTATTAACTTGAAGTTTCTCTCTATTATTGAAAAGTCTTTTTTGGGATATTCTTCTAGAATCATAATCTTTCAATATGACATTTATTCATACTCCATGGAAATCTTTACTGTAGGATAGACTTTATTCTTTGTGATTCAGATTAAAACTTTCCAGAATTTTTGTAAAACGATCACAAATTTGCATTATTTTATCTCTTTGGTAATATTATGTGTGTGTGTGTGTGTCTATTGAGAACTATATTGAAGATAAGTTCATGGGAGTTGTGGTTTTGAAACACACAACTTTGTACTGATTGGATTTATATATTTAATATTGATTGGTTTTTACATCTTAAATATCAGTATTATATTCACCTTGGCTAGTGGTTGTTACATGTTATGAAATCCTTCCTTTGTATACTCTTGCCTTTCATCCCTCTGAGATTGATAAAAGGAAGTACCAGTCAAGTACTGGGGTCAGTGTAATTGACTAATAACCCTCCCCTCAAAAATGCTGGCCTTGTGCCTAAATTAGAGTCTATTATTATTATTATTACTAGGTGGCAAGTTGGCAGAATCATTAGCATATCGGACACAGAATGCTTAGTGGCATTTCTTCTGGTTTTACATTCTGTGTTCATTCTACCAAAGTCAATTTTGCTTTTCATCCTTTTCAAGTTGATGAAATAAGTACCAGTTGAATACTGAGGTTAATATAATCAACTGAACCCTTCCTTCAAAATTTCAGGCCTTATGTCTACAGTACAAAACATTATTATTATTAATATTTTTTATTGTGGTGAGCTGGCAGAATCATTAGCATTCCGGTCAAAATACTTAATGGTATTTTGTCTGTCTTTACGTTCTGAGTTCAAATTTCACTGAGGCCAACTTTGCCTTTCATCCTTTCGGGGTTGATAAAATAAAGTACCAGTCAAGTACTGGGGTTGATGTAATTGACTTGCCTCCTAACCTGAAATTACTGGCCTTGTGACAAGATTCGAAACCATTATTATTATTATTATGGATAAATTAAATACATCAATCGATAGTCGTGCGTAGCAGAGTTTTTACCATTTATTCTTGCATAGGGCATGTTGTTGTTGTTGTTGTTGCATTGCAGCCACTGTTCTCATTATGTGAGTGAGTGATTAACTGTAGCTTTCAGTGCAATAGATCTGCAAAGTATTTAATGCCCTACCAGTTCTTATTGCTCATTTTCACAGTCGGAACCTTAAGCAAGATCTTGTTACTCGTGCTAAATTTAATTATCCTTCCGATCCAGTTTTTCAAACTTGGCTGTCCTCAGTGTCTCTCTGCTTTCTTTATCCTTTATATATATATATACACACAAACATACATTATATATATATATATATATATATGATGTGTGTGTATATATCTTCCTTTTATAGTGGTACTCAATGATTCTCAAATACAATTTGTCATTTGTCATTTCCCTGCTTGCACGTATATGCTGTTAAATCTCAGCCTACAGCCCTGCTCATTCATTCATTGACTCGGTGAAGATCTATATAATTTGCTATATAAAAAATAATAAAGTCAATAATAATTACCATGATATGTGTTTAAAAAAAAAAAAAGCAAAAAATACATCTATACTGTTTCCTATGTAATGTAATATTTATTCACATTATTTTGAATTAATCCTGGATTATCTTGTAGCTTTGAGATGTTGTTGATGATGATGTTTATTTTTAGAATGACATTGTAGGGTAGGTGTGAGAGGTTGGCTCTGGCCGGTTTGAACACAAAACTAGTAGAATATTTTGTGCCAGATATGGCTGGTTAAAATAGAATAAAAATACTTAAAAGACCAGTTGGACATGCAAGGAATATAGTTTGTTGCCATGACTACTTCCAACTCACACAATCCCTACAACTACATATTTAACCACCCTCAAGCATTTAGATACATCACACTATTACAACACCATCTTAAAACTATTTGGATTGAGAGGGAAGAAAAATAAACAGCAGTCCTACCCAATAATTGTATTAGATTTATTGTGAAGGGATGCGTATGACCAGAGCTAAAAGCAGTGGAACTGCAATTGTGTTCTGATCAATTCACAACATTGACGATTACCAGCCAATGTTGTTGCTCGGCGCCTGCAAGTAATAGCAACCAAACCTCTATAAAGTTACCCTTAGAAGCTAAAAAGAGGGTAGCAGAAAGACTTTCTAGTATAGACACATGGCCTGAAATTTGTTGAGAGGGAAAAGTCAATTATATTGGACCCAGTATGTGGAGGTGCATGGCTTAGTGGTTAAGGTGTTGGACTCATGATTGTAAGATTGAGGTTTCAATTCCTGGACCGGGCGATGCGTTGTGTTCTTGAGCAAAACACTTCATTTCACTCAGCTGGTAAAAATGAGTAATCCTGTGACAGACCGGCGTCCCATTCAGGGAGGAATAAATATACGGATAGAGAAACCGGGAAACTGTCCGTATGATCCTTACAGAGTAATGTGGACTAACCTAACCAGTATTTGACTGGTACTTTATAAACCCTGAAAGGATTAAAAGAAAATGTTGAACTCTAACAATAACAACACCAAGTGCATCATTAATTTAACCCCTTTACATTACTGTTACTTAACAACAGAGAGAGACACAAGTCCAAGTTTAATCTGTGAAATTTGAACCAAAAGCAATGTAGTACGATTTCTGCCAACTCATGGTGATAATGATGATGATAGAAATATGCCTAGTCTGTAAAACTTTAAACAATAATGCATAAAATAAAAATGAAAAAAAGTATATCACTTTTATCTATAAAATGATAAATCCTATTTACTTCTTTCCATATTTTTTTTTCCTTTTTCACTAAGTCAATTTAGCACAGATATTCACTCATTCACTGAAATTCCCATCTCAATGTGTAGAATTAAATAGCAATAATTTTCTAGAGGCGATGTCCATGACTTTGCACACCCTACAAGACTGGTGATAAATGTGTTGCTAAAGTTGTGCATCAAGATACTGTTTTAACATTTGGCACTATCATTTGCAGACCTGTGAAAGAGAGCCTCTACATGGTTGTTCAACCTGTTAGAAGTTGCAACCAAAATTTCCCTCAAATCACACCACACCATCTTAAAAGATGGACATAGTGAATAATGTACTCTGGACTGCATTGAGCATGGAAGGGGGTGCTGGAATGCCTTGATTATATAGATCAGCTCCATCATGGCTGATATGGAGGCTCATCAACATAATAGACCAGCACCATTTCATAGTAAAACTTGTCTAATCTCCATTTAATATTGTATAAATTATGCCTATTTTTTAGCACAGAAAACACAATGAAAGTGGTTTAGCCCATTTTAACCTGATTAAGCAGATCTATGATCAAAGCTAGTCTGACCTTGATGGTTCTGTCCTTTAAGTATTGTATGTTTTAGTAGTGATGATGGAGAGGAAGGGTCATGAAAGGATTTTAATCTAAGAAAAGTTAGATTGTATAATCACTGAAATGTAAGCCCTGTTAATATTACTTACAGAAACAATTTGAAAGGGATTAATTTAGCATTTGTCATAAAGTGTTGAATTAAAACTAACTCAAAACTTAATTTTTTCAGTTTCAAATCTAAATCCCATACGTTAAAATTATGAAGGGAAAAAAAATGTCTTGCCAAAAGATAAAATTTTTCTGTAAATATAAGACAACTGAATACAAAAAGTATCTGAAGGTTCTGATTATACAGATTTTTTTTTAGTCAAAATATGAAAAAAGTACAATTAGGATTATTAAATATTATTTTCGACACAATACATTTTTTTTAAAAAAATGTTATTACTTTCTCAATTGTGAGGTTTCATGAGGCTAGTGTTTATCTTTCATTTTCTGCAGGTTTTAGCAAATGACTGATAAATTTTCGCTTGCATAAGACACTGGTCTGTCACAAGCAGCTTCTCCCACAGGAGGGATTGAAACCATAAGTGCAGGAATGAAATTTGCTTAGGGGTGCAAACCCAGGTCCGACCCAGGATGTTCAAAGCGTTTTCACTGCCCCCCACATAATTTTAGTGGGTGCAAGCCCACCTTGCTGTTACCAAGCCTATGATTGAACCCAGCATGGCAATTTTATAGAGGAACGGCTGCTTGCATCATCAGTGAGCTACACAACCATCTAGTAAACATGGCTATTATGGGTTAAGTGTTTTAAACATTTGGTATTCAATTCAAACAACTGTATTCCCACATTCACTACAAATGTTTTGTTTTCCCAGATGTTCAAGATCGATATAAAAAAAAGGGACCAATTCCAACCTTTTGAATGGATATAACAAATGCCTTTCATATATGCATGCATGCAATCAAACAAAAATCCAATTAAGGGTTTAATAAATCACAAAACAATTTGTAATTGTGGTGATAGAGATTTAAAGGATTGTATTGAATTCTAATAAAATAATTCCTGTTTAAAGTATGTGAAAACAATAACTAAACTTTCTCAGAACACAATATTGTGATGATAAGTAGATATGTAGAACATAAACAAGTGGAATGCATAATAGAAGTGCATCTAAATTAAATATCCTATCAGCTGGTATTAGTGCTGTTTAACCCCAGATCAGCCTTAACCTAGCAGACATATGATCAAAGATATTCCAGCCATGACTATCACATTTTGTTTTTTAGACAGTGTTTCTAAGTACCACATTATCCAAATCTGAAGATTGTAGGATGTGATTAGAAAGAGTTGATTGATATTTCTAGAAAGGAGGTTCCCTCATCGGCTTGCCAGTGTTTTTGTTTTATAAAATGTAGATGGGATTAGTAAGGTATTCCACATTATTTTGTAAAGATATTGTTGTACTATTTGACAGGCAGTTTTCATGACATTAATTGGTTTTTCCATGGGAAGTACACAATAAGCACTGGGGCATCTACAGCTGTTCCATTAGTATTGAGGAAGAGTTTAAATTGTCTCAAGAAGTAAATAAGATTAGATTATATAAACTAGGAACATTAAGATATCAATAAAATTTGTGATGAATTCCACAATAAAGATCATTATTTTGTAAGGATATAGTACTACTTTAGTGTTGCTGCTTTCAGCCAATGAGTTATTAATCAACCATACTTATATAACAAAAATTATACTTTTGTATAAGAATGAAAAATTAAAAAAAGAAAAGGGAACTTTGAATGTTGTTACCTGTGGGGATGATGCCGGCATCATCAGTTTCAACAGTAATTTCTGAGCTTGATCGCGAACCTGTTGAAATAAATTTATTCAGATTTATAGTAACAAGTAATTAGACAGAATACAGAAATAAAAAAAAATTAAAAAATGATTGTTGAAAAAGAAAACAAAAACCATTTAATGCATTCAAAGATCCAACCATATTGGTTTTGAGAAAAAGTATTTTTCAGTTTTAACTGCAAGAGCAGAAACAACTTTTATAATAATGGTTTCAAATTTTGGCACAAGGCCAGCAATTTCAGGGAACGCGTTAACTCAATTACATCAACCCCAGTGCTCAACTGGTATTTATTTTATTGGCCCTGAAAGGAGGAAAGGCAAAGTCGACCTCGGTAGAATTTGAACTCAGAACATAAAGACGGAAGAAATGCTAAGCATTTTGTCCTGCATGCTAATGATTCCGCCAGCTCGTCTCCTTAGCTTTTATAATATTCCATTCTATACTGGGCACGAAGGCCTGGAATTTTGGGGGAGGGGAGTAGTCGATTTTATCGACCCCAGTTCGTAACTGGTACTCACTTTATCGACCCCGGAAGGATGAAAGGTAAAGTCGACCCCGGCGGCATTTGAACTCAGAATGTAAAGTCAGAAGAATTGCCGCTAAGCAATTCTCCCGGCGCGGTAACGACTCTGCCAGCTCGCCGCCCTCTTAGCTTTTATAATATTAATTACTGTTTGTAAGGACATCATCATACCACGAAAGTAGATGCACAAAATGCTAACATAAGAAAACTAATAAATTAGAATCAGTTTAAGAGAGAAAAAAGAAAAAGAAAAAGAAGGTTGTTTATTGACCCTAGCTTGGATAGCTTACAAGTCTGCAGAATAACATTTCTCAATGGAGATTTTTTTTTTCTTTCTATCTCATCATCTGTATTTTTCCATCTTCCTTATATCTCTACCTTGATAACTAATGATATTAGCATGAAATATTCCTGGCAAATGATGGTCATTTTTATCGTGCCTTCTTTGGATTTCTGCCAATCAAAGAAATCTATAGCCACAATACTACTGTTAACTTCTCTATTCCTTCTAGTCAATAACGAATATTTTGAGCTGCTTCCAAAGATTGTGAAAGATCAATCAGAGACGGCAGAAGCAAGACTTCTTTAACATATCTTTGACAGCCTTTAACAAGATATTATGTTGTCCTGCAGTTTTCTACCCTTTAGCTTTAAACAACAAACATTTTTTGATCTGACAAGTCCTAATTATTTTATCCCAAAAATAGAACACATGAAAGGAAAGAAAGGAACACAATATTTATTAATTATGAACATTCCTTTCTAAAGTATTTTCACACATCACAAGACCTGGTCCAAACCACTGCACCAGAATGAACTAAGAAACCCAAGGGTCATATAGTGATGTTAAAGCAGATATCAAATTAAGGCCCCTACCCCAAAATCAGATAGTCTGTCTAATGCATTTCTGCAGTTTCCATCTACCCAATTTTATTTAACCGAAGACTAAAGTAAAACACAATGTGCTGCACAATGGAATTAACCCCAGACCCATGTAATTGTGAAGTGAACATCTTAACGACATCATCATCATCATCGTCCTTTAACGTCCGTTTTCCATGCTGGCATGGGTTGGACGGTTTGACCGGAGCTGGCAAGCCGGGGGAGAGCTGCACCAGGCTCCAGTCTGATTTGGCTCAGTTTCCATGGCTGGACATAGTCATGTTTTTTCAGTTACACTACAACCAGTAAATGGTCCAAAGTACACATGGTTTTATTATTTTGTTTTCTTGCGATTCAGTTCAGACTTATACCTCATAATTCTCTTTCAAACTTCTTTTAAACTGGAAAAATGAATTCGCAAGAACCAGCCATGTCAAGAGCCCTGCTGCAAGAAGTAGCCGCATCGAGGGTCCAGTGCTGGTGCCACGTAAAAAGCACTAAAACTGAGGGTCTGGTGCCAGTGACACATTAACCCTTTAGCATTTAAACCGGCCAGATCCGGCCAAAATATTCTATCAGTTTTATGTTCAAATTGGCCAAATCTGGCTTCTTACATCAACCCTACAATATCATTCTAAAAAATTAAGTTACCTCATTAAAATCTCATAGCTACAAGGTAATGCATCATTAATTCAAAATAATGTGAATAAATAAGCATTACATTTGACAAAATAATGTGAATCCTAAAGGGTTAAAACACCCAGCACACACACTCTGGAGTGGTTGGTGTTATGAAGGGCATCCAGCCGTAGAAACCGAGCCAAGTCAGACTGGAACATGGTACAGCCCTCCGATTTGCCAACTCCAGTCAAACCGTTCAACCCATGCCAGCATGGAAAATGGTCGTTAAAGGAGGATGATGATGAATACCACAACACTTCAAATTCTGAAGTCATTATAGAAATGAGGGTTGTTGGTTTTAGTTTTTTTTTGTTTTTTTTTATTTACTCAGTCTTTTCTTATTCATCATCATTCATTTAACGTCCATTTTCCATGCTGGCATGGGTTGGATGATTTGACAGGAACTGGCAAGTCAGAAGACTGCGCCAAATTCTGTCTGTTTTGGCATGGTTTTTACGGTTGGATGCCCTTCCTAATGCCAACCACTTCACATTTTTATTCTTTTATTGCTTTCAGTTATTGAAGGGCAACTATTTTTTTTCTTTTCTTTTCATAGTTTACTACTTATCAATTTAATTTATTGTTTGTCATTACTTTTTCTTTATTTGATTACTTATCAAATCTCCCCGTCATAATTTGCAATGAGAATGAGGTTATCAGTTTCAAAAATTATCTGTTCTTTGATGCGAATGCATGATACAATGGAGAGATCTAGTGCAAACCAACATCAATACGAATATCGTAAACTACGTTTCAAAGAGAGAGAAATAGAAAGTGTATGACCTTCAAGAAATTCTTAGAAATAAAACTGTTACTCACTTGGTCTTTAGCATCCCCTAACCTATCCACAACAGCAGGAAGGACTGGAAGGAAAAAGATCATTTTTAAATTATGGAGAATTATTTAAATAAACCAAACCAACTAGACAAATAAAATTAAAAATACTGGATGACATTTTAGTCTGAAATTTGAAAATAGATTTTTTTTTTTTTAAATAATACTCAGTGTACAGTGGATATATATATATCATCATCATCATCATCATCATCATTTAACGTCTGTTTTTCCATGCTGGCATGGGTTAGACGGTTTGACTGGAAAC
>JAOPUL010001697.1:34698539-34716031 GCA_027564515.1 Octopus rubescens
CTCGTCTATGTCTCATACGCCCCCCCCCTGCTCTATATGTCGTTGCCACCATCTGACTAAGAGCTCCTGGTCCTTATGTCTGTCCCCGTCCCCCTGGCCTATATGTTCCTTGGCCCTTAAGCCTGTCTGCCTCGACTATGTTTACATGTCCCCGGTCCTTAGACCTGTCTGCATCATCTATGTCTCGTTTTGTACCTCCTCTATGTGTCCATCTGTCTACCAATTGCCTGTGTGGTGCAACGTAAAACTGTTTGACCAGACAGTCATCACTACCTCTCATTTTTTCTCATGTATGTATCAATCCTCCTCATGATTTTAGCGACATTTTAACCCATGGCGAGTATCTAAATACCTCACCTGAAGAGACCCGGAATGCACCAGACGCACAGAAGTGCAGCACAGCAGCGATGTAGTGTTGCATAACAGGTCGAAATGTCCATCGTGAGATGTATTAAAGTCTCTCATGCTCCATCTTCCGTCTTATTCACTCATTTTATTTACCCAAAGGACAATGTAGAATTCCTGAAGTAGATCCTGGGCCCGAATTTGTCCACCGCGGATGACATCAGATAGCCTCTAGCCGTGACCATGCTCACCTGACAAGCTACCAGTTATCAACTATACCCCCTAAACAATTATATATATATATATATAAACATGTGTAACTGGAATCAAAATCTCGAATGTGTTCATCTCTGATGTGTCTAGACACATTATGTATAACCTATCAACAGGATTATTTAATCCTATACTTCTGGTACTCATTTACAGCTGAGTAGACTGAAGCAACATAAAGTGAAGGGCCTTGTTCAAGGACACAATGATGCATTGCCCAGTACAGAAAATGAACTCGCAATCTTATGATTGTAAGCCCTATACTGAATATAATTGATATATATGTTTTAAATGATTATAATGACTCTCCCACAATGTAACAGCTTCATTTTTAACATAGATGAAATCTCTTGCCGAACAAGCATGTAATGTTTTAAAATCAATTATTTATTTATTTATTTATATTTCATAAATAGCAATTGCACCTCTTCGTGGTACAGTGAACCAAATGGTTTTCTGTATGCATTGTGCATTTATTTGTATGAAGGCAGCAAAGTGTTTATTGTGTTGTTCAGTGTAATATTAGGCTCTCCTTGCCTGGTTGATTAATATGGAAAGAGGGTGAAAAGTGTCCAGCTGGTTATTAAAAAAGAAAAAGAAAAAAATCCTTACATATGGTGTTGCAACAAATTGAAGAGGAAGTTAAAAGTGAAAGCACAATTGTGGAGTATTTCTAAAGTGATCTAAAATAGCCATATACCAGTACACAGATCTAGTATTTTAGTGCTGTTACTTCAAGCAACAAGAACAACAACAATAAAATTAAAATAGCACACACGCATGCACGCACACACACACACACACACACACACACACACACACACACACACACAGCGCTCAGCCTCTAATAAAAGGAGTGGTTTAACATTGTTAGTTGTTACAATCATGAAATACCACTAACCACACACTCTTTCACTTAGATCCATTTAGACAACATCCTATTTCTTTCCCTACTACCTCCTCTTGTTAGCTTGTAGTTTTGCTACCTAAATTTCATAGTTCATAACCACCGATCTGCTCTTGTTATTTTTAGTGTTCATTTATTTTTAAATAATGTTTCAATAAGCTGCTGCTGCTGATTATTATTATTATTATTATTATTAATAGCGATGGATTGGCAGAGTGTTGAAAATAAATGACTTGCAGCTTTTATGCTGGCTCTTTGTTCTGTGTTCAAATCCTGCTGAGGTCAACTTTGTTTTTCAAGCCTTTTGGTATTAATACTGGCTCTATCGCTATTAATTATTGTAATAAGCCCACTGGCTATTTGCCTGAATAAACACTGATATTCTATATATATATCATTTATGGGAGATTCAGCTTTTATGTTGCTACTGGATGTCTGTCACTGAGAAGCCCAAAATAGGGCAAAATCATGTGATCTGGCAGTTCTGGTGGCGGGAGCAGAGGGCTCTCATCTGTCAACTATATAAATACGAGTGCTTTTATGCATGAGTCCATAGAAGAGGTCCTCGCAGGGTAAATAACGCAGTATTCTGAGTTCTAACACAACATCCAAGTTACATTGGGGACAAAGACTGCTTTTATACACACACACACACACACACACACACACACACACACCAGCACTAATCTAGGACACTAAAAGAGAACAGACTGAACATTATACTCATCACATTCCAAGTGGAGTGGCTGTATTTCCAATTACAGTAAAAAGATCCTGGTATCTATTATCAAATAAGGCTCTAAAATTGTTTTACTAGTTTAAACTAACAGTACTATCACACTACTTTTCATATGGGGGATGACTGTGAATTCAGTAGACACTTAACCTCCATCAGACAAGCAGGTCTGCTCCACCCAAATTCAATGTATATGATGAGAATTAAACCAAGAATATAAATAATTACAAGTTATACACACGTGTGTGTGTGTGTGTGTGTGTACATCATCATCATCATCATCATCATCATCAGTGTTTAATGTCTGTTTTCTATGCTGGCTTGGGTTGGACAGTTTGACAAGAACTGACAAGCTAGAGGACTGTATCAAGCTCCAATGACTGCTTGGCAAGGTTTCTACAGTTGGATGCCCTTCCTAACAGTAACCAGTTTACAGACTGTACTGGGAGCTTTTTTTTATGGCACTTGTGAGGCCACCATGTAACTCGTGAGACAAAACGCCTCAACTGAGTAGGGGATGTAGTATTAATGGAGGTGAAAATAGGATAGAACAATAGGAATGGGTCTCTTGCTTTAGAGAAGGTGCATGGCTTCCCCAGCTGGAAAGAGAGAGTCGGATGGTAAGGGGTGTATCCTTTAGGTACAAGGTGACTGTAAAAGAGAGAGTAGGGATATCATCATCCTTTAATGTCCGTCTTCCATGCCTGCATGGGTTATATATATATATATATATATATAGTCTGGTAATTCTATCTTTTTTGACAAACAGCTAAGTTACTAGGACATATGAGCCAACACTGGTTGTCAAGCGGTGGGGGAGTATGACCAACACACACACACACAGATATGATGAGCTTCTATACACACAGTTTCAAAGTCACTCACAAAGCGTTGGTCGGTCCAGGGTTATAGTAGAAGACACTTGCCCAAGATACTGTGAAGTGGGACTGAACCCGAAACCACATGGTTGCAAAGTGAGCTTCTAAACCACTGAGCCATGCCTGCCTCCGCTTTTCTATGTTGGCATGACTTGAACAAAGACTTGGCTGAGGTAGTATTTCACAACCAGATGCTCTTCCTATTGCTTAGCCTTAGTGTTTCTCATGTAAGGGTTTCTTTATTCCACTTGTCCACATAAGACACACAGCTGCAACACGTATTGTTTTTAGGCAGTATAAAAATGAAATCACTGTTTCTGTTCAAACTATGTCATGCAAAGACATAGACTGTAAACACACACACACACACACACACATATGCATGCTTGACTTGTGTTATGTGGTCTGATATTACTGTTTGTTTATACCAGTAACACGTTTATATGAACTAAGAAAAAATAACTATATATATATATATATATATATATATGATTCATTCTCACTCTCTCTCTCTCTTAAATGTGAGTAGCCACGTGGCTCCTTTACAACAAGAACTTGTTCTATCTCAACCCCTTCTCACACACATTAACCCCCATTTAGCATAAGGGTACATCTCTAACCCCTCCTTGGTCTGTAGACTTGCAAGTTGCATAGTGAATTCATTAGTGCCTGTAGCACAAAAAAAAGCACTCAGTGCACACTGTAAAGTGGTTGGCATTGTGAAGGGCATGCAGCTGTAGAAACCATGCCAAAGCAGTCCTTGGACCCATTGGATCTTGTCAAACTGTCCAAGACATGCCATGCCAGCATGAACATTAAATGATGATGATGTTGATGTTAAAACTCTGTATCTATCATGTAAGGCCTTTCCATTTTCAAGATATTGGCACATTGTACTTTGTCTGCTAGTCCTCTTCTTTCTGAATGACCTGTGATCTCTAGAAATTTGGAAAATAAAAAATAATCAGTCATTGGTTATTGTGTAACTGGAATGATATTTCATATTCTGGAATTTTATTTTTCTGTAAAAATAACAGAATTGCATGATGGTTCGTTTTCTTTCACAAATTCTTCACTAATTCCTTTTCTTCTTTAATTATTGAAATTTATTGTTGATATCAAATATCTAAGATATATTTAAATACCTTTTTCCATTATAAGCACCAGTTAAAGAGAGAAAAGAGCAATAGGCCATATGATGGGACTTGAATAATATATCTGTTACATCAAGAACAACTACCTCTACAAAGGGTCTACTGTTCTGTTTGTTTTGTTTTTTTTACCTCAGATTAGGTTCTATATATTATACCTGTACATAAAAATATATATACAAGTATAAATACATTATGCGGTTAAAAATGTTTACAACATCATGGTTTCAGGTTCAGTTCCATTGCACAGCACATTGAGCAAGTATCTTCTACTATAGCTCCAGGCCAACTGATGTTTTGTGAGTGAATTTGGTTAATGGAAACTTTAGGAAGCCCATCATATGTGTGTTATTGATAGATATGTGACAGCTGGATGTCAAGAGAGCTGGGGCAATATGAAATTAAGTGATATGCTCAAGGATACCATGCCCTGTCCGATTCAGGAATTGAACCCATAGCCTTATGATTATGAGCTGATACTCTATACATTGCACCATGTGCTTTTACATAATCAAGGAATTCAAATTACCAATAATCAAGAAAGTCATTTGGAAAGAAAATTGTCAAATGGAAATTGGGACTGTGTGTGTGTGTGTGTGTGTGTGTGTGTGTGTGTGTGTGTGTGTGTGTCATGTGATGGTTGTAAACAAGGATGTTGTTTGTTTCCAGTCTTCCATAAAAAATATGCCTGGCCATGGGAAATGTTACCCTGGCAACAGCAAAGGCATCCGGCTGTAGAAAATCTGCCTCAACAACTTCTGTTGAACCTATGCAAGCATGGAAAAGTAGATGTTAAATGATGATATGTGTGTGTGTGAGGCTGTGAGAACCCTTTAGTGTTGTCAAGGACATGATACCTTTCAAGTACTGGTAACACAAAAGTACACCCAGTACATTTTGTAAAGTGGTTGGTGTTAAGAAGGGTATCCAACTGTAGAAATCTACCCAAAATGGAATGAAACCAAAATGAGGCCACCTGATTCATCTGGGTGAATAGACCTGTTCAACCCATGCCAGTATGGACAGTGGACATAAAATGATGATGATTACGACAACAAAGTAGTGGTGGTGGTGACAGCGGTATGAGTACAATGCGTGTGTGTATGTGTGTGTGTGTGTATGTGTGTGTGTGTGTATGTGTGTGTGTGTGTATGTGTGTGTGTGTGTGTATGTGTGTGTGTGTGAATATGCATAAATGTTGATGTCCCTCAGTTTTGCTTGAGCAAGCAGTGATATTGGCATTTATATTCCTTGTTGGAATTATGACTGGTCGCTCTGGCTGATGACAGAAAGAACATTTGGCTGTAATACTCTACTTCAAATATATTCCTATCCAACCCATGCTAGCATGAATGTTAAACGAACAAACAAACCAAGTTGTGGATTTCAAATAGCAGAAACTATTTATAATATCTAATTTGAGAAAATGGAGTGACAAGCACATTCTAGTTTATGTCATTGATAATGTGTTCACCCAATAAGTGATAAATTTATGGTTTCAATCTCGTCATTGGATCTATTGCCATTCAGTCTCAAATTGGTGCTGTAACGTCGTATATAATTTTACATTAAAATCTTAGCAGTTAATTCATTTTTTAAAATATTTTAAATGGTATTTTGGGGTTTTTTTTTTATTGTTGCTATGTCGACTGTTTTATTTATTTCTTATATTTTCTACAGCATCGCTTTCATAATTCTATTTTATTTTTTATTTCTCTTTTGTTTTTTAGATAGTTAGTATTTACAACTGATGTACTTCTCATTTTAAAGTACTAAAGAATATTGTTGTTCCCCATCCCCCACCCATTTTATTATATTATACCTGGTATTATATTGTATTTCTAGTGAAAAATATTTACTTCTATTTGTCTTGATCTCCCTCCATTGAAAATGACAATCAATATAGTTGATAATTACTTTCAATAGAAGCAGTTGAGCAGTTAATATTAGAAGCTCTTCATCCTTTGGAAATGTTTTAATTATAGCAATATATGGTGATGATTAATTATAATAATATATGATGATGGTAATGTTGGTATTAACATGTTTTCTACTATGAGCACAAGGCCTGAAATTTTTGGTTGGAGCGGGCTGGTCAATTACGTCGACTGTTACAAACTTGGTGGAATTTGAACATAGAACGTAAAGCCAAAAGAAATGTCACTAAGCATTTAATAAGTTATTAAAGATTCCTCCCATAGGCACAAAACCAAATTTTGATAGAGTAGGAAGTTGTTGCACTTATTCTAAAAGGATGAAAGGTGGAGTTGACTTTGACAGGGTCTAAACTAAGAACATAAAAGGATGGAATTAAATAACACAATTTATTCTCTCTGGTGCTTTGATACTGTTATCCTTTACTATATTAGAGAAAATAGAACACTTGGGGGATAATCTCAATGTCATTAGTGATAAGCACCGGCTTGGCTGTGGGGCTAAGAAGCTTGCTTCCCAACTATGTGGTCTTAGGTTCAGTCCTATTGTACAGCACCTTGAGTAAGTGTCTTCTACTATAGTGCCAGGCCAACTAAATCCTTATGAGTGAATTTGGTGAATGGAAACTGAAAGAAGCTCACCATACATATATGTGTGTGTATGTGTGTACCCTTGTCAAGAACATCACATGAGGGTTGTAATTGAGCATCACTGTCATACAAGCGAAGTTGTTTGTTTTCAGATTTCCATGAAAAACATGTCTAGCTATGGGAAAATATTACCTAGCTTGGAAATAGGTGAGAGTTGGCAACAGGAAGAGCATCCAGCCTTAGAAAATCTTCCTTAATAAATTCCATGTGACCCATGCAAGCGTGGAAAAGTGGAAGTTAAATGATGATGAAGAGGAAGATTAGTGAATGTTCAATTTGAGGTTAATTCTATAAGTATCTAGTTTGCCTTCACTTGCAAATATACCTTCCAAGAAAAGATCTGTCTGGCACCATACACTTTTCTTGATTAATTATTTGATTCAGGTAAAGAATCTTTAGATTGTTGAATTATTTTTTTTAAAAAGGCAAGTAATAAACTCTATTTGTGACTCATCATCATCATCATCATCATCATCATCCTTTAACGTCCGTTTTTCCATGCAAGCCTGGGTTGGACTGGGTATGATAATTAAAATATTCATTAATTGATTGATCAATATATATTTATGTATATATATATATATATATGCTTGTATGTGTATAGATGTGTGTGTGTATATTTATACATGTGTGTATGTAGAGGATAGTCTTTGTACATAACATCCCTCCCTTTTTGTTACCTTGACACCAATGAAAAAGTTGTTGGCATGCTTGTCCTTGGAAAGTATGGTGGAAGAATTCACCATCATGCTAACTAACTTTGTTCATTGAATCCTGAACATTTCCAGATTCTCTTTTGTTTCTCTTTCTTGCATTATTATAGTCAGTATTTTACTTCACAAAGGAAATATTTGTTTGCCCAACACTACTACTACTACTATTACTACTACTACTACTATTACGACGACAGCTGCAGCTAATATGTCTATTTTGGAATTAACTGAAAGCTGGCACTATAGAGGACCTGGTCTCTACTCCCCATCATATGAATTCTCTCTCTCTCTCTCTCTCTCTCTCCTACTTTTGGTTAATCTTTTACTCTGTCACTTTCTCCTTTCTCAATGAGAAGTGATTTATGTTGCTATTCCTAAATATAGCCATAATCATACAAGTTCATGTAGTACATATATTTATATGTATGGACACATTTGTTGTACTCATTACATTTGTTGTACTTTTCGCACTTCTTATTATATTCATCACATCTCCCATTATATACACCCATCACATCTCCCATTACATCTCCTGTTGCACTCACCACATTCCTCCTTGTACTCATCACATTTTGCTCCAGTACTATGTTTTTGAACATGAAACATAATAAACTCTGCACGAAGCCTTTTCATCTTATAAGAGGAAACTAAAACTATCAGCTGATGTTACCTACAACAGGATTTCTACTGATGTTAGCCATTCTATGACCATCATTGTGGAAGATTTATTTACCTGATGGAATTGGCCAAACACACTTGTTATAGCCATCATTTAAGACCTATTTTCTATCCAGGCATGTAATGAACAGGTTTTGCAGCATTTCAACACTATCATCATCATAATCATAAATCTACTGGTATGTGCTGGACAGATTCTCATGGTCAAAGCCTGATATCATTTGGAATTGAGCACTTTTTAACAGGTCAGGCAGTTACAGACTATGTATCATTTATATGTTCTATTTCTAGCATGGCTTTTATGGCCGGATGCCCTTCTTAACACCAACCACATTGCTGGGTGCATTTTATTGAGGCACCAGCACTAGAGATGTTGTCTTGTCCTCAGCAAGACTGCAGGGTCTTCTTTGCTCTATGATATCTCTGTTTTGCCAATCATTCTACAGAGTGTACTGGATGCATTTTATTGTGACACCATATCTCTCTCTCTCTCTCTCTCTCTCTCTCATACACATACATGTCATTATCATAATCATCAGTTTACATTGCCTTTTTAAGCTGGCATAATAACTTAAACAGATTATCACAATTTGATTTCTTATTTGAAGTTAATGCCCTCCTAGACAGGTTGGAAATCATGTTATGCTCACAATATACCCATTTTGCTATGATTTCTATGGCTGGATGACCCATAGCACCAACTACTTTAAAGAGTGTACTGGGGGCACTTTAGAGAGGTTGCCTTGTTCTTGCAAGGCTAAAAACTTGCCCCCGTTTGTTTAAGGCAAATATGAATAAAGGGGGTGAATAGGGAGGTGAGATAGAGAGAAAGAGAAGCAGGGGGAAAAAAGGTGAAAGAAAAGATAGTATGAATATGGTAGGAGAAAAGGATCAATAGGAATGAGAGAGTGATGGAAGAGAGATAGTGATAGGCAGCTACATGTTCATTGCACAGGCATGTGGCTTAGTGGTTAGGGTATTCAGCTCATGATCGTAAGGTCATGAGTTCGATTCCTGGCAACATGTTGTGCCCTTGAGCAAGACACTCTATTTCACATTGCCCCAGGCCACTCAGCTGGCAAAAATGAGTAGTACATGTATTTCAAAGGACCAGCCTTGTCATATTCTGTGTTAAGCTGAATCTCCCTGAGAACTATGTGAAGTGTCTGTGAAGTACTCAACCATTTTCACGTTAACTTCACGAGCAGGATGTTCTGATGATTGAATCAACTGAAACAGTTGTTATCATAACCGATGGTGTGCCGGTTATTGTTAGTAAAGAGATTAAAGAGATTAACTGCATGAGCAATATGATGGAGGAAGAGGAGGGATTGAAAAAGGGGAGACAGGACAGAGTAATTGCATTAAGAGTGTGATGTATGTCAACAAAGAATGATAGAGGAATGAATAATATGTGAAAGTGAAGATGTGAAGGCTAGCATTAAAGATGAATGATGGTGAGAGAGAGAGAGAGAGTGAGTGAGTGATGAGTGATGGTAAGAGAACATAATAGTTGTCAATAATGTGACATGGAGGAGGGAGTATGGTGATGGTTAGCAGTACAGAAGGAATTGAAAATGGACACTACTCCCTCTACCCTCTACCCTCTCTCTCTCTCAGATAAAGGATGTTAATGGGTGGGGTGGGAATACTTGCTGTCCATCTAATGACATCTCTCATTACGCAGTGCAGTGAATAGGAAAGCATGTGAGTGTTAAAGGAGTGATAACAAACACGTAATAAGTGCAGTTGATGGAGACTCATGTGAGACCCAGATATGAGCATATTATAGATC
This sequence comes from Octopus rubescens, assembly GCA_027564515.1. Lineage (NCBI taxonomy): Eukaryota > Metazoa > Mollusca > Cephalopoda > Octopoda > Octopodidae > Octopus > Octopus rubescens. The sequence continues at coordinate 34,708,598 of JAOPUL010001697.1, forward strand.
CCAACCTCCATTGCCACCCATTTTAATGTCCATTTTGCCATTCTTACTCAAGTAGGCAGATTTTCTCTGCATCATGCATCACATTTTTTGCAGTTCTTTGTCATTTTCTTTGTGTGGTTCAGTTTCTAGACATGAATCTTCACCAGTTCATCTTGAGTCTTTCCATGGTTGCAATCTTCCACAGGTTCCATACATTTTGAGTGCTCAGTACTTTATATATCTGACCTCTTCCATATGTATTATTATATGCTCGTGTTGGCACAATCTTCTCTCCTGCACACTAAATCTAATTCCTCTTGTGTCCAGATTTTCTCTCAGTTCATTTCTGCTCTATTGTTCATTTACATTGACATAACACATCCAGCAGAACATGCTCACTTTATTTTTATTTTCATAGTCTTCACAAATCTTCTGCATTCATCTCACTTTGCACACAATCATTATACAATCTGTCCTTTGTACTCTGAGAGAGAAACATTTTGTTACTAGCAGAGGTAATAGCGTCCTTAACGTTTTCTATTTTTATTCTGACTACAATACTTATAGAACACTCATCATTGCTAATTAAGTCACCTAGGTATCAAAAGCTATTAGTCTGTGTATGCATGTGTGTGTGTTTACACACACACACACACACACACAGTATTGAGCATCTGATTTCTTCTATTGTGGAAACTGACCATGATTACTTCTCTGACACTGTTAGATTTTGGTAGCTTCTAAGTTTCTATTAATTAGTTTAGTACTACTTTAGTCTTGGCTATTTTCAACTTTACACAATCTGATTTGAAACCATATCCCCCCCCCCTCACCTCTCTCTCTACTGCATTTGCTGGTGTATAAGATGCACTCCTGCATAAGACAATCTTCTACTTTTTTGTGTGCAAAAAACATTTAGTCTTTCATCATACACTTATACACTCGATATCCGATCCATGATACAGTTGTATTAGACACATGGCAATTTTTTTGTTGCATTTAAGAATTAAAAAAGCGCATCTTATACATACATATAAGTCAATGAATAGAGGGCTCACGGATGGAGCCTGTATTACTAGAAATAGGAGCTAAAAACGCCCAGCTTGTTAAGTAAGTCTGATTTTGTATTGATATTATTACCGACACGGTAAATTGTATTACTGCTTGTGACCTTCTTGGTCCCCTATTATTGAGATACATATATATATGTGTGTGTGTGTGTGTGTGTGTGTGTGTGTGTGTATGTATATATTTACTTATGTTAATTATTATTTCGTTTTGCCTGTCATTTATATTTTCTTTTGCCAAATCATGAGTTTTGGATAATAGGCTGTTAGAAATGTGTAGCTTCAGTCAAACTTTGCATGCGTGTGTGTGTATATGTGTGCATGTGAGAGATAGCGAGAATGAATGCCAGGGAGATGGAGAGAATATTAAAATATCCATCAGGTTATCTTGGTCAGTCTAATTTTCTATGGGGCCATGACAAATGAATAAACAGTATTGAATGGATAAGAAACATAATAGAAATCATCCTCATCATCCTCATCCTTTAATGTCCGTTTACCATGCTAGCGTGGGTTAGACGGTTTGACCAGATCTGGCAAGCCGGGGCTGCACCAGGTTCCAGTCTGATTTGGCTTGGTTTCTACAGCTGGATGCTCTTCCTAACGCCAACCACTTTACAGTGTGTGCTGGGTGCTTTTAACGTGCCACCAGCACCGGACTCTCAACACTAGTGCTTTTACGTGGCACCACACAGGTGATTGGTAGTCAGGTGGACATATAGACCAGGGACAGACGACATGCGATTGGTAGTTGGATGGACGAGACAAATATACAGGGGACAGATGGCCATAAGGACCGGGAACAGACTGACACATATAGGCGGGGACAGACAGGCATTATGACCAGGTGGCATGTGGGCACCCACCTTCGCACAAGGTGGGGAACAGGTAACAGGCATACATGGTAGTCAGTCGGACATATATACCGGGGATTGACAGACACATAGATCAGAGACAGACAGGTATTTTACTAAATGGCGTGTACGCATGCACCTACATAGAACAGATAACATATACAGACACAGAGCTGCGGCCCATGTGCATGCGCTCGAAACCCCATTGCATTTAAGTGTAGAGCCAGTATAGAGTGGTAGGCTTGCATTTTGAAATGTATTTTCACATTTCCAGCATTGCAGTATAATATAACAGGGGCAAAATAAGATGGGCCAGTTTCTAGGAATAAAATTTAACTTATCATATGTTGAGAATTGTGTATTTATGTCCCATTTAGTAGCTTGTTTTCCGTCGAAATGCACCGCCAGACGTAAGCACGTGTATTGAATGGTGCCGATAATTAAACAAACAAAGCTTAGATGAACAATATCGATAAATAAATTTATGAAATATATTTTGAAATATACAACTAATATATAGAAAAAACAAACATAGGGAATACCAAATGAAAAGCATTCTAAGTTTTGGACAGTGATCCTTCAAAGAAAAGAACTAATGTTACATACTTAATATTTATGTTATTGATTTTGCTCTTGAGTCATATTCCCTGGATTTTTAGACCTTCTCGGATTACTCTATTGAGATTACATTTGGATTACACAGGATCTAGATTTTTTTTTTTCTTTCAAATATATAACATTTAATACATTTAAATAAAACTAAAAGTCTTGATTTGATCTACTGTTGTCAGCTGAGATGAGCTCAGCTACTGACTATATATGTGTATATGTTTTATCTTTTACTTGTTTCAGTCATTAGACTGGCCATGCTGGGGCACCACCTTGAAGGGTTTTCTAAGCCTGGTACTTATTCTGTTGGTCTCTTTTCCTGAACCGTTAAGTGACAGGAATGTAAACAAACCAACATCGGTTGTCAAATGGTATACATACATACATGCCCACACACATACACAGGTATGGGTATGCAGTTAGGAAGTTTGCTTCACAAACACATGGGGTTTGGCCCCACTGCACAGCTATGTGTAAGTGTCTTCTTGAGTGAGTGTCTTCGATAGTTCCAAAGCAACCAATGAATGCCTTGTGAGAGAATTTAGTGAGCAAAAACTATAGGAATTGTTTGGTTGTGTGTGAATGTAACTGTATGTTGATATTCCTTGTTGGCATCAGTATTGGTTACCCTACATTTTCAAAGACCTGTGGAATAAAAACATTCCTTATATGAAAAACAGGTAAAAATCTGCCTGAAATAATTCCTCATCCAACTTATGCTAGTATGGAAAAACAGCTGTTAGAGGAACCTTAAAGTGCATTTGTATATATATCATCTTGTCACAAGATTATAAAATAACAGTATTTTGTCAGCGATAACATTAATGTATTTATCAATATACTTATCAAAATAGGTGGACTAATAGCTAGCTTGGAGCAAGGGTAGAAGTTATTCTGGTAAAGAAACTAACGGTTTATTAAATCACTGTATCAGAGATGGTTGATACTTTTGTTGGATTGTCTGCACCAGTCTGTCTGGCCTAGATTTACAAAACTAAACAATCAGGATGTACTCTACTTATAGTACTTCACTTTGATCATAAATAGTGCCATAAAGTAGAAATTATTCCTCTATTGGGGATTTTCTAACAGATTAGTGACTTTTTTGAGATGCATTCGTCATCAAAGAGCACTTCTAACCCTTTTGATACCAACCTGACCAAAACCACCCCCAGGTTTCTTTGGTACAAATTTCCTGTTTTAAAGTTACCCAAATTAAATTCTCCTATTAAAATTTCATGTTAATTTATGTTCCAAACATCTGTTTCATAACAATAAGGTTATTTTACTATATTCTTCAGTATTTTTGAATTCAGTTGAAACAAAGGGTTGTATTTCAGGTAAAATATAAATAACAAAAGACTTAATAGGGATGTGTGTGTTATTGATAATTCTTTTGATAAGCATTCTACAGAAGTTGGAATTTGTTCACAAGAGTCATTCCCAGAGCTACTTTGTACATGCTATAAAATGATTGGTAAATAAGCAGAGAAAATGCAAAGTTGTGAGGTCCCTTTAATCCTGTGTAGCTAAGGACTAGTCAACTTCTCTAGAGTTGGTGCCATAAGAAAATGCACCCAGTACACTCTGTAAGATGGTTAATAATAAGAAGGAGATCCAGTTATAGAAACCAAAACCAAATAACACACTTCAGCACCAGATTTTAGGAGCAGGAGCTCCTAGTAAGAAATGATATGAACTATGACAACTCCTCCAACTCATGCCAGCATGAAAGACAGATATAAAATAATGAGGGATGGGTTCAAATTATGAACTGTGCCAACAATTCTGACTTGATGCACAACTCAAAAGCGGGGAAGAGGTTAGGTTCTATAGTCCACACTTGTTGTAGAGACCAGGCCAATATTACTGACAATATACACTTGTAAGTATGTTGAAGAAATATAAATGTTAGTATTTTGATAACTTCCCTGGATTCTTTGTGCCAAAAGGAGGAAGGAAAGACAGAGAAAGTGTGTGAGAGAGAGAGAGAGAGAGAGAGGGGGGACTTCAAAAATAGGTAAGGGTTAGCAACAAGAAGTGCATCCAGCTGTAAAAATACTATCTCACAATTTACTTCTGTCTAAGCCATACTAGCATGGAAAAGAGACATTAAAAGAAACAAACATCAAACATATACATATGTGTGTGTACATACACACAACCAACTACCCATACACACACATATACACATATAATTACCATTATACTGAATTAATTGACGAGATCTTCTAGATCATGGTTCACTTGGGGCTATGCTCCATCATCAACAACAACAACATTATAAGAAGAAATTTGTAAATTCAATAAAGAGACAAGATAGAAATAGCATGGTTTGGTTTTTAAATCTATCTCTCTCTTTCTCCCCCCCCTCTCTCTCTCTCTCTCTCCTCCCACAATGTAAATGATGTTGGGAGGTCAACACTGGCCAGTTCACTTTTGCTACTGGTCCCTACTTGTGACCAGCGTCTTCAATTACTCGCATGCATTTCCAATATTTAGATATCTTGCGTCAATTGGTGCTAGTGTTCACTTATCATCACCTGCGCCAAGTTAATCTAATTTGTTCTGTGGCATCTGATATTTGCTTTCATACATTTCTAGTGTTGTGATCTGTTACATCTAATTCTATCATCTTCCAGTCCATTTCTTCAAAGCCATATTCTGTCTGCAATTGTAAACGTGCTAATAGCAGTGATAATGCTTTTGCCACTCAGAATTCTTCTTTCTCATTTTCATAGTGCTCTCTCTCTCTCTCTCTCTCTCTCTCTCTCTCTCTCTCTCTCTCTCTCTCTCTCTCTCTCTCTCTCTCTCTCTCTCTAATTATATTATCATCATCATCATCCTTTAACATTCGTTTTCTATACTGGCATGAGCTGGACGATTTGACCGGAGCTGGCAAGCTGGAGAGCTGCACCAAGTTCCAGTCTAATTTGGTTTAGTTTCTACAACTGGATGGCCTTCCTAATGCCAACCACTTTACAGTGTGTGCTTGGTGCTTTTAATGTGCCACCAGCATGAGTGTTTTTTACATGGCACCAGAACTGGACTCTTGCAGGCCAATCCTCTTCACCAGGGGGAGCCGCCTTAACACTTCTGCTGTGGAGGATGTGTCTTCTTGAGTACAGCAAGGCACCAGGTATCTAAGTCCTTTGTCATCCCATCTGAAAGTTTCAGCATTCTGAGGTTGTTCTTCAGTACTTCATCTCATGTCTGGGTCACCCGCTTCCATGAGTTCCATCCACTTTGAGTGAACGGCACTTCTTTATGGAGCTGTCGGCATCCATCCACATCACATGACCAGACTAACGCAGTTTTCTCTCTTGCACACTGTGTAGCTACACATGCTTATTGTCTAGCTACACACATTCAGTCTTGCACATATGGATGTGATTATATGGTTGCAGATATATAGTTAAATGATTATGATGATGATGATACAAACAACAATGTGTCTATCAAAACATGTATTCATACTTTGGCATCTCACACTTGCAGACATGCTAGATTGTGCAGACATGCTAGATTGTGCAGACATGCTAGATTGTGCAGACATTAACACCGCAGAACATACAGAAACGCATCAGTACATACAAGTTTACTAATGTATACACACACCCATTCTTACACAGGGACAATTGGATAAATATATACAGATATACATACTGTCACAAGTACACAAGCACACATACATAGATACATGTGTGCATGTATTAAGGCATTCACACACACACACACACATATATGTTTATACATGTTTATGGTATTATTTCATTTCTTTTTCCAGAAAGACATTTTACCCAAAGCTGTCCGTTACTGGCAAGACACGCTTAGGGTTCGAGCCACACGAGTACCAATTCGACTACGCAGGTATAACACCTTTCTTATATATAATTATGTACTGTATGTCAAGACTAATGAGAATGGTTGACTGTAGAGTGATGGTTTTAATTTCTGTATAGAGTATTTGTGAACTTATCTTATTAATGTAGATACATATGTATACAGAAGCTATACTCTCTCCTTCGATTTATTAGTAGATAAAAATTGTGGACAGATCTGTAAGATTGGAATAAAGTTGGCAGGGAAGCAGGGAATCATATCAAATAACTAGAAAAGAGGTTACATGTGAGGTTAGCTTAGCTTTACTTAGTTGAGAAGTTAAACATAAGAGGTTTGCCAATTTTCTGTGATGAGGGGATCAAAGATCTGATAATGCTCTGGATTGTGGAAAGGTGTGTTAGTGCTAATCAGGACAGCAGTGGGGGGAAAATGTGTACGGAATGACAGCAACACACTTGCCCTCACTGACACGAAGAAGAAAGAGACATGAAAATTCTACTTCTACAGGTTGTTGGTTAAGGAGAACATGTGGGGCAGAGAGGGATGATTGCAAATAGCCGGAGCTGTATATGGAAGATGACAGATTGAACGGGTGGGAGAGGAAGACCGAGAAAGGCCATGGAAGAAGTAGTGATGCTAATCACAGGATGTTGAGTCTTATAAAGGAAATAAGAGAATACAATAAAGTAGTGCAACACTTAACAGGAAAAGTCCAACCCAACCTGTGTGAACATTTGTTGGAAAAGCAAGTGTAAAATGAGGATTACTGGGGTAGTTCAAAAAGAATTATTATTTTTATCCTCATCAACATCGTCATCGCCATCGTCATCATCATCATCATCATCATCATTGTTGTTGTTGTCATTATTATTAAGACAGTGAGCTGACAGAACCATTAGCGCATTGGACAAAATACTTAGCAGCATCTATTTTTTCAGGCACTTTATGTTCTGAGTTCAAATTCTGTTAAGGTCAATTAGAAAACCAATGGAAAGTGTGAATATATATATATATATATATATAGGCGCAGGCGTGGCTGTGTGGTAAGAAGCTTGCTTCCCAACCCCATGGTTCCGGGTTCA
>JAOPUL010001697.1:34775840-34787989 GCA_027564515.1 Octopus rubescens
GCCCTTCCTAACACCAACCACATCACAGTGTGGACTGGGTGTTTTTAAGTGTCACCTGCACTGCCAGGGTTTCCAGGAACCTGCAAGATCTAGGAGGGAAAGGGGAAGAAAGGCCCTATAGAAGGTGAGAGAACTTTGGGGAAGATTATATATATATACACATACACACACACACACACACACACACACACACAGACACACACACATTATTTAGGTATGTAGGGTAAAATCCTAAGGTAAAATTCCTTACATGTCCATCTAACTTGTAACACTCTGTAATTCCTATTATCAAATGAAACATGTGTAATGGTGAATAATACCAAAAAGTTTCCAACTTCCTGTTTTGTTTATATATATATATATGTGTGTGTGTGTGCGTGCGTGCATGCATGTATAGATGTATAGTGTGTATGAATATATGTATGTGTGTGTCTCCTTAACTTGACATCGCATGATAGTTGTAAATGAGTGTCACTGTCATACAAGCAGTGTGATTTGTTTCCAATATTCTGCATAAACATATCTGGGCATGGGGAAATATTACCTTGTTTAGAAACAGGTGAGGGTTTGTGACAGGAAAAGCATCCAGCCATACAAAAATCTGTCTCAATAGAACTCTGTCCAACACATGTAAACAAGGAAAAGTGAAGGTTAAAATGACGATGTTGATAAGAATAAAATATGTGGGTGTGAAGTTGACAGAATCGTTAGCACATCAGATATATTGCATTGCACTCTGAGTTCAAATTGTGCTATGGGTAGCTTAGCCTTTCCTCCTTTCAGTCCAAAACTAGGATCAATACTGCTTCTTCCTCTCCCCGGGGAAGAAATCAGCTGTGTTCAGATTTGGAGAGGGATGGGCACCAGCAGGATTCTTTAGAAAATGCCCAAAGCATGTCATATGTCATAACAATGCTTCTACAACCTCATCAAGAATTAAGGCAATATATGGGTGCATAAGGCAATGAGCTGGCAGAATTGTTAGCACACTGGGCAAAATGTTTAGTGGCATTTCATCCATCTTTATGTTCTGAGTTCAAATTCTGTCGAGGTTGATTTATCCTTTCATCCTTTTGGGGGTCGATAAAATAAGTACCAGTTGAGTACTGGGGTTGATGTAATAGACTTAACCCCTCCCTTGAAATTGCTGGCCTTGTACCAAAATTTAAAACCAATATATGGATGCATACACAAGTGCACGCACACACACACACACACATGTAGGCATGGCCATGTGGATTAATTTGCTTTGTGACCACATGGTTTCATGTTCAATCCTATGGTGAGAGACTGACAGAATAAGTACTAGGCTTAAAAACAAAGACAAAAGCACTGGAGTCAATTCATTTGACTAAAATTCTCGAAGGTGGTGCCCCAGCATGGCCACAGTCTAATGACTGAAACAAGTAAAAGATACTTTTTAATTCAGATTGTAGTTGAAAGAGATTTGATCTCAGAATGTAAAGAGACCTAATAACTTCTTACAACAGCAATAAAAAAAAAAGTAGCTGGAAAATTACTGTCTCAAACCTAGGACCCATGGGGTCCATAGTATATAAGGGACTGAGATCCTCCCGACATTCCTGCTGAATGAGATGGCAGTCAGTTGCAGAGTTAGTCATTTACAGCTGAGTGAATTGGAGGAATGTGAAATGAAGTGATTTTGATTGAGAACACAAATGCATAACCATGATCTTGTGTTAGTGAGTGCAACAGCCTGACTATTAGGTCAAAGGCATTTACACAACAACAGCAAAGAACCACAAATAAATAGAGACAACTGGATGGATATGACAAATACAGATAACCCCAAAACAAAACCAGTCTTTATTTCTATCAGCCATGGCAAGAAATGCAAGGGCTCTGGCTTCGAGATTCTGCCCTTAAATACAAAAAGGCCTGCCCCATGTTACAGTTAACTAATTTATAGAAACCTGATAGTCATTTTCCCCCACCTTTCATAATAATACTTCTCTAAAAACTAGGTTACATTCACAATTATTATAAAAGTGGGATGGGTTTCTATTAGAGGACCAAATATTTTGTTTTTGTTTAGAGTTGCCCTTCCCATCTGCTGATTACTGAACTATTAAATGTAAGTGAAATTTGATCTTTGTCAGACAGGTGAGAAACAGATCCTTGTCAGACTAGTATTTCTCAATAAACATGTACACACAGACACTAGACATTATCTGCAGTAAAGTTTGAACTCCTGACTATGCTATCAGTGGTCCATAATAGAGATACAAGGTCACAAATTTGGCAGAAAAGGAAGTTAAAATGATTAACCAATTTGTCTAATACAAACCCTTTATGCTACGACACAAACTTTCTGTTTTAAAATTACCTAAATTAAAACCTTTGATTAGATTTCAGGTTTTAATTTATGCTTCAAACACCAACATAATAATAATGACAAATTTATTTGACTAAAATTCATTATTTTAAAAAAATAAGTAAAACAAAGACAGTGTATTTATTGCAATAGAGATCTGGTAACAAAAGGGTTAAATCTACTTCAGCACTTTATTTTGTTGACCTTGGAGGGATGAAAAGCAAAGCTGACCTCAGCAGGATTTGAACTCAGTATGGTGTTTTGCTTGACCTTAACAATGATGATGATGATGATTTCTAACATTGGCATAAAGCACTCACACAATTCAGATAATGGTGGTAGTGGTAGCGGTAGTAGTAGTAGTAGTAGCAGCAGCAGCAGCAGCATTTACACAAACACACATGTAACAGTAGTAGTAGTGGTGGTGGTGGAGGAGGTAGTAGCAGTAGTGGAGATGGTGGTGGTGATGGTGGAGGAGGTAGTAGTAGTAGCAGCAGCAGCAGCAGCATCTGTGACCGTTTGAGTTGTTTTAAGAGTAACTAGCGACATGTTGTACACATATGGTGCATATGCAAAATGTGTAATTGCATTAATTGCACAGCAATGTCTTGTTTGGATAGGAAAGTGAAAAAGACTTGATAGTTTCATGGTTCTGAGTTCATTTTCAGGACACTGAACGAACTATTTATTGACTTCAATTTGACAGCCACCCTAACATTCCAACTCCCTCTTAGAACATATTAACTGGTCAATTATAGAGTTGATATGAAGTTTCGATTGCAAATTGATTTTGTATGTCAACAAAAAAAAAAGAGAAAATTAAAAACAAATATATTTTTTTCAATGGTTGAAAGAAAAGTTTTCTTTAAGTGTCCACACCCTTTCTAACATAACAACAGCTTTATAAATAGATGTAAACACTTTGAAGAAATGAGAATGAATAGGAGGGAGAAGGCGTTGGTTGATGTATATGACTCAGTGATTCATTAGGCATATTTTAACCCTTTAAGAATTCCAATCACTGTCAAATGTAATTAGCTTATTCATTCATACAGATTTGAATTAATCATGGATTATCTCATAGCTTTGAGCTTTCAATGATTGTTTATGTTTAGAATGGCATTGTTAAGTAAGCGTGAGAAGCCAGATCTGGTCAGTTTGAACATAAAACAAGTAGAATATTTTGAGCCGGCTATGGCCAGTTTAAATGCTTAAAGGGTTAACAGACTTTGCTGGCACTAGTATCTTAAGGTGTATATAATTAAACACACACACACACACACACAGGTAGGCATGGTTGTGAGGTTTCAGGTTCAGTCCCACTAAATGGTACCTTGGACAAGTGTCTTCTACTATAGCCCTAGACAAACCAAAGCCTTGTGAGTGGATTTGGTAAAAGGAAACTGAAAGAAGCCCAATGTGTGTGTGTGTGTGTGTACTTTTGTCTTGACATCACATGATGGTTGCAAATAAGCAGGCAGTACTGTCATACAAGCAATTTTCAATTCCAGTCTTCCATGAAAAAAACCCATGTCTAGCCATATTCTAATTTGTTGGATCTATGTGCACTTCTGGCAATCTTATTCCTTACATATATTTGCTCCAGCTGGGTTTGAATACAGAACCCTTTATTTCTAACATAAGGCTTTGACATGCAGTTTGCAATCCGGATATGAAAAGATTTTACATAGCCAGATTGACATTTGGTTTATTATTCTTCTAGGAACACTGCAACTCTGAGTTAGAAACGTTTTGAATTCTAACCTGGCTTTGGAGGACATCCATCAAAGCACCTGAAGACGGCTGGAGAATGAACCAGTCAAGACTGTGTTGAACACAGATGATGAAGTGAGTTTGAAACATTCTAAGCATCATCATCATCATCATCATCACTATTATTATTTAATGTCCATCTTCCTTGGTGGCATGGGTTGGTTGGTTTGTTGGGGATCTGATGAGTTGGAGGACTGCATCATGCTCCAATGTCTGCTTTGGCATGGTTTCTATAGCTGGATGCCCTTCCTAATGCTAACTACTTTACAGCATGTATTCGGTGCTTTTTTTTCTTGCCATCAGCACTTTTGAGGTTGTCATGAAGCTCACAAGACTACAAACGCAAAGGTGGGGGGAGTTGGTTTTATACTAAGGGATGAGGGGGTATGAGGTATGAGAGCAGAGGCAGAGCAAATTCTTGTAGAAGAGATGTATGGTTACTCACATTTAGTAGAAGAGAGAAAAATCTGTAGGAGCTGTGAAGAAATAGTGGAGATGAAGTACCCAGGTGGCAATCAGGGTACAAGGTACATAGAAGTGGGTAGGTGGGGGCTATTGCAAGATTGTAAGGGGATGGGAAGACAACCTGCAGGGTTGAAGGGTGATGAGTGATGAGTAAAGAATTAAGGAGGAGAGAGATGCAGAAGAGAGGAGGTGGAGGGGAAAAGCAGAAGGATAGTAATGATACAGTTGAGAGGAGGAGGAGGAGGAGGACAAAAGAAAGAGAGATGACAAGGTGGGATTAGGTTGCAAGAGTAGGGGGGAGAGATAAATGTTGTACATGATGAGAAGTAGTTTTGATTCATTGGGTGGGAGTGAATTAATCTAAAGAGTGGGTAGAGATCACATAATACACAACACCTCCAAAACTTAGTTTCGCTGAGGTAGGCAGGTCTTCTTAAGAACCTCATATCACCAGACATATATTTTGAGAGATTTGCTTCAACTATTTAATTCATTTTAGCCACCATGCCTGAGACTTTTGTTGGAGCATTGCTTTTGACGGTAATGAAATTGGTTAACATATTTTTTTTTTAAGGGTTTGATACAACTAAACACCCAGGCATGGCTGGGTGGTTAAGAAACTTGCTTTGCAGTCACAGGGTTTTGGGTTCAGTCCAATTGCGTGGCACCATGGGCATGTGTCTTTTACCATAGCACTGGGCCAAACAATGCTTTGGGAGTGAATTTGGTCAAAGAAAACTGTGTGGAAGCCCATCATATAGATATATATGTGAATGTGTGTGTGTGTGTGTGTGTGTGTGTGTGATATCTGTGTTTGTCCCTGCACCCCACCAGTGTTGGTTTGCTTACATCCCCATAATTTAGTCATTTGACAAAAGAGATTGATAGATTAAGTACCAGACTTTTTAAAAAAAACCTTAAGTACCAGGGTCAATTTACCACCCTTCAAGGTAATACCCAAGCCTGACCACAGACTGAAACAAGTAAAAGATAAAAGACAAAAATATAAAAAAAACTGACTTTACTCACCTAACAAGGTGGGGTCGCCGCTCAACGTTGAGAGAATGTACTTGTTGAGAAACAAAGTGCAAAAACTGAAAAAGTACCATAGCAAAAGGAAAATAAAGGCTCTTAAGTTCAGCAGTCCGACCTTTTCACAAGATTCCTCTCGGTTTAATGTTGAATTTGAGCGCGTCATTCGCACAGAGGGGAATTTTAAACTGTGGAATAGTTTAGGTGTCACAAAGGAATCCAAAATAGAGTTGCTTGAGTGGCCATGGTCTCCAATTGGCATGTTAAGTTTCCAGAAAGAATATTCTACAACAAAAAGAAGAAAAAAAAGAGAGAAAATAACGTTTATTGCAGAAAGAGATAGAGTAGAGAAATGTATATAATATGGTCGCAGTCCAATGATTAAAACAAGATAAAAAAAAAACATGTCTGTATCCTCATCATCATCATTATCCTTTAATATCCGTTTTCCATGCTGGCATGGGTTGGACGGTTTGACCGGAGCTGGCAAGCCAGAGAGCTGCACCAGGCTTCAATTATGTTTTAGCTTGGTTTCTATGGCTGGATGCCCTTCCTAATGCCAACCACTTTACAAAGTGGACTGGTTGCCTTTAATGTGGCACTGGCACAAGCACTCTAACGTGGAACTAACATGAGTGCTTTTTACGTGGCGTGTGTATAAAAGTGCACACGTACACACACACATATATATCTCTATCATAATCATCATAATTTAGCGTCCATTTTCCATGCTGGCATGGGTTAGACGGTGTGACTGGAAACTGGCAAGCTGGGGAGCTGCACCAAACTCCAGTCCATTTTGGCTTGGTTTCTACAGCTGGATGCCCTTCCTAATACTGTGTCACTGGCACGGGTGTTTATAACATGGCACCGGCACGAGTGTTTTTAATATGTGTGCATGTGTATCATCATCATCATCCTTTAACGTCCGTTTTTCCATGCAGGCATGGGTGTGTGTATATATGTTGGCACAAACTAACATTTAATGTAGAAGAGAGGAAAAGACTATACAGCATGCACACGTTTGCGAGCATATACTGGCATGTATGTGTGTGAGTACATGTGTACACACATGCATATCTGCTGATGCACATGTGAGCTTGTCAATGTGAATGCATGTGTACACACAAGCATTCATGCACCTTGAAAGTTCGTCGTCTTAATGAGAGCATTTGTATCAGGCTGCAATGAACTGGATTTTTATTATTATTATTATTATTAGGCAGCGAGCTGGCAGAATTGTTAGCACGCCAGGCAACATGCTTAGCAGCATTTTGTCCCTCTCTATGTTCTAAGTGCAAATTCTGTACTTTTTGAATTATGGGCTTCTCTACAGTTTCCGTCTACCCAATTCACTCGCCCTGAGATTTCAGAAATTAACATTTACCCTGTATATTTTGCTACAAATAGCAGCCAAATCCACCTCAAATTACACTTTTCTGTCTTGAAAAAGGATGGATACACTGTATTATAATGTAAGTCTTTGATAGGCAAAAGCTAAGAGTAGAACCAGAGGGTCATGGCTAGAACACTAGGGGTGACCTAGGGTTAAATAACAAACAAACAAGATTATCATGGAAACAAAGAAAATAAGTGTAAAAGAAAAAAGAAAAATAGAACGATTATATTGTTTGGAATGAGTAAAGACTTATGTTGTTATTTACACAAGCGAGAAACAGGACAGTATTTATTGAGCCTTAAAAAGCTTTCCTCATAAGTGAGGGTTTATTGCACAAGTGCAGTGGTTCTCAACTGGGATCCACATAAGATTTTGTTGTTAAAATTTATCTGCAATAAATTGGTTATACTTCTACAACACACAAAAAAATATTTTAACAATTTTTTTTTATATAACTAACACATAATAATATTTAATTAAAAATAATTTAATAGGATTTTTTAGACATCGAATGGCTATTTTCCAAGTAAAATAGAAATCAAAGGGGTTCATAAGCAAAAAAAAATTGGTTGAGAACCAACAACTGACATAAACATAAGGTTGATTTGATAGAGACAACCGGCTTGAAATAACTCCATAGTGAGTATTTAAAAACCAACAAAAAGGAAGGAAGGATGGAGAACTGCAAGGATAAAACAGTAAGTTAAGGGTTGTGTTAGCTCTTTTGTTATATTTCTGTTGAAATACACTGACTCTGTTTCAATTAATTATGAAAATAATGAAGAATTTAGAAAAGTTTAGGTGCCACTTTTGGGTGCAGTCTACCTGGCCCTTTTACACCTTAGCCTGCAGTCTAACCCTAACCCTAATCCTAAACCTAGATCAGTCATTTCATAGCGCAGACTATGGATACTGCGGTAGGCTGCACACTAAAGTAGCACCAAAATTTGTCATTATTAATCTGGTGTTTAGAACATAAATTAAGAGAAAATTTTGATGAAAGATTTTAATTAAGATCATTTTAACCCTTTTGATACAATATCTCTGTGAAAATATCATTGTTTTAATTAATTTTAAAAAATAACAAAGAATTTATTTAAATAACTGTCATTATCAAGCTGCTGTTTAGAACATAACAGGAAATTTTAATGAAAAGTTTTAATTTAGATTTAATTCAGGAAGGTTGTATAATAGAATGAGAGACAATCTCTTGTGGGCTGGTTATCAAAAGAGAAATAGGGGAGGGGGAGAGACAACATTAAAGTTGGAAACAGGGTGGGTGAGGCCCTTAAAAGAAAAAGAAGCACTAGACCTACATAAAGTAATGAGAACACTAGAGAAAGTCATAAACAAATTGAGACAAACATCATCGCTTATTTATTACCCTGTGTAAAAGGTTGGGAAGCCATGACAGACTGAGAAAGATATATGGGGGGGGGTGACGGTGGTGGTTGCTGTTTTGTCGGATCACCTGCTCATTGAATTAATGTGTAAGTGGCTGAGTATTCCACAGAAACATGTAGTCTTAATGTAATTCTCAAGCAGAATCAACACAGCATAATATATCTGAAAAAGCTGTATTTTCTGAATTATGGGCTTCTCTACAGTTTCCGTCTAAGCAATTTACTCACCCCCGAGATTACAGAAAATGACAATTACCCAAGATGCTATGCAGTAGGAGTGAACCAGGGACTTTGAGGTTGCAAATCAAAATTCTTAACCATTTGGCTGCACTGGGTTTACAAAGTATTTATTATATTAAAAAATTTTTTTTTAAAAATAAGGCTAAAATAAAGAAAAAGAAGGGAGAAAGTTCAGCTAAAGAATAGTTAAATGCTTCTGTTGTTCAATTTTTTCATGGCCTCCATAAATTGGAAAATCTTATTTATGGTAGATCCAGGGCTTTGTCACTCCTAAAGGAGGACACCCCTCCCTGGACTCCTTCCACCACTGTATGTCTCTGGCCAGTCCTAGCCATGTAGGCCCCAGATAATGGGGGAAATCATCTCACCATCTTGTATTTGGTCAGTCTTTTGATTTAGTCCATTGCCTTGGTGTCCATTCTATCACCCTGATTGTCCATCTATTGTCCTTCCGTCACACGATGTGGCCAACCCATCTATATTTATTCTCCTTGATGGTTCTTATGATGTCATTGACTCTCATGTGATGTTGGATTTCTTGTCCCACAATGTGATGCCAAGCTTGATTCATTCCATTGTCCATTGGGCTACAATGTGGGTGTTTATGAGGGTAGTGTTAAGAACCCAGGTTTCACTGCCATAAATCATCATGGCAGGATGGACTCGTTGAAGATGCTTTTTTAAATTTTCATGTTTTCAAGTTTTTTAAAAACTTATTTATGGTAAAGGGATCCTTGAAAATAAATTACACAGCTAACCTTGGCAGTTTCTTTAAGACCAGTCTTAAAATGTTCTCTCTGTCTCAGACTAATAATTATTGCATTGGAAAAATAATGCCATGAAATTTCTGAGAAGTATTTTTATCAAGAATGACAATCATTCTATGTACCTTGTTTTTATATATTTGTTCATTTAAATTTTTTTTTTTAAAGATGGAGTGAGATTTGATGGATGCTTACCTGCTATTTCTAGCAGACTGAGCAACCACAGAGCAGTTCTCAAACACAGTTTCTGTAATGTTCATCTTTTATTAGTAGTCTTCATAGTGAATTGACAGAATTGTTAGAGTGTCCAATAAAATATTCAGTTGTGGTCTTTCACTAAGGTCATTTTCACAGCTAATTGTAAATATTGATTTCAAATTTTTGACACAAGGCCAGCAATTTTGGAGGAGGAGGTTAAGTCGATTACATCAACCCCAGTGTTCAACTAATACTTTATCGATCCTGGCAGAATTTGAACTCAGAACGTAAAGACAGATGAAATGCCACTAAGCATTTTGCCTGGCATGCTAACAATTCTGCCAGCTTGCTGCCTTAATAATAATAATAATTTCAAATTTTGGCACAAGGCCAGCAAGTTATTTCATCTTTCACATATTTCGATGAAATATGCTTATTTCATCGACCCCGAAAGGATGAAAGGCAAATTCGACCAGGGCGGAATTTGAACTCGGAATGTAAAGATGGACAAAATGCTTCATAGCATTTTGCCCGGCCTGCTAACGGTTCTGTCAGCTTGCCACCAAACAGTTAAGAATGACTGTCATCAAGAAATATGACATCTGATCCTTAACAAAAAAAAAAAAATCATTAGGATGTCATTAAAGTTGATTGAATATGTTTATGTTAATAGCACTAAAAGCAACACTTTAGTATTGATCTTGTAAACAAATGCAAGGAGAAGGAAGGCAGTTGTAAAAACATAGAATAAAGTCAGTATTTTATAGTCAATATTGCATTACAGGACATCGCCAGATGGTGGTGCCAACACATGAAGATTTATCATTTGATATAAAGGTTGGCAAACGACTTTGTAAATAATTTGTGAGAAGATAGGATGAAGATAGGAGAATCTGTTGAACCATTAACAGCTGTAAAGAGAACCATTTGAAAGGAAAATACATTTACTCATGACAAAAGTATTCCTATGGATAAGAATGAAAGAATGGCATAAAAACCAAGTAAAATGCTTTTGATGTATGTTCCTTCTTTTCTTTGTCTTGTCTTGTTACTTAAAAACAAGAAACATTTGACCTAATATTAATAAAAGAATGAATAAATGAACATATATACATACATATATATATATATCATCCTCCTCCTTTAACGTCTGTTTTCCATGCTGGCATGGGTTTGACTTTACGCACACACACACACACATATTCAGATTCACTGTGTGATACTTTCGGTGAGTGTCAATACTATAGCCCCGAGCCAAGCAATGCTTTGCGAAAGAATTTGGAGAGGGAAACTGAAGGAAGCCCATATATATATTGTCGCCATTTAAGCCAAGTGGTGATGATTTTGACATTCTGGGTTGACATTATGACTCTGCACTTTCAAAGACCTCAGGTATAAAAAAAAAATCACTTATTTAAAACAGGTAAAGCTTCTAGACAGGAAGAGCATCCAACAAGATGCTTTATTTCACGTTGCTCCAGTCCACTCAGCTGGCAAAAATGAGTTGTACCAGTAATTCAAAAGGGGCCAGCCTTGTCACATTCACTGTGTCACACTGAATCTCCCTGAGAACTATGTTCTGGTTATGCATGTCTGTGGAGTACTCAGCCACTTGCGCTTTAATTTCACGAGCAGCCTATTCCGTTGATCGGATCAACTGGAACTCCCTCACCATCATAACTGATGGAATGCCAGTTCCACACATAATTGGACACAAGAATAGCAGTGGGGGGGAGGGGGTTAAGAAGTTACTTTTGCAACCAGATGAGACTAAGTTTGAAACCACCATACAGTACCTTTGTCAAATATTTTCTTCCATAAATATGTATCAGTGCGGCAAACAAAAAATTTCTCTCACTTCACTTTCACCATCGTTTTAATGTCTACTTTTCCATACTGGCATGGGTCAGACAAGTGTATGTTAGAGCAGAGAGTTTTCTAATAACAAAATCCCTGTTTCCAAGTGATGGAGTAATCTCCCAGTCTATCAAACAACAAACAGCCTGGGCAAGGTTATGTGGAGAAATGGAAACAAACGACACTGAATCAAGCCTTTTGTTTACAAAGATTGTGCAACATGTCAAGAAACCTGGATATGCTTTTGTAGTGGACTGCAAGCAGGTGATACTCAATGAAGCCATTGTTGACAACCATCAAGTGAAACACACATATATGACTGGCTTCTTTTCAGTTTCCATCAACCAAATCCACTCACAAGGCTTTGGTTGACCTGGGTCTATAGTACTAGACACTTGTCCAAAATACTATGCAGTGAGATTGAACCCAAAACCACATGTTTATGAAGCAATTTCTTAACCATACAGCCATGACTGCATGTATATAATGTTTAGAATCATCATCATCATTTAACGTCTGTTTTTCCATGCTGGCATGGGTTAGACGGTTTGACCAGAAACTGACAAGCTGGGGAGCTGCACCAGACTCCAGTCTATTTTTGGCTTCGTTTCTACAGCTGGATGCTCTTCCTAACGCCAACCACTCCAGAGAGTGTATCACCGGCACATACATACATATATATA
>JAOPUL010001697.1:34885441-34896762 GCA_027564515.1 Octopus rubescens
ATCTATGGTTATTTATCATAAAAGAGAATCCATTACATTTTTTAAGACATCAAGATATGTTTGTATATTGAAAGACAACCACTTCATTCATGCAAGATTGCTGGGAGGTGGAGGCCACCCTGTATTTAGTACTTCCCACCCTTGGTAGCAGGGAACCCCCGATATCGAGGGTAGCCCAGGGAAATCGTCCATTTTGCCTCCCTATAAATCCTGCTCTGTACAACACCGCTAAGACTCTCACCTACAAAGCCAAGAACTCCAGAAGCAAGCTGGGGGGGGGGAGGGCTCCTTGATTTAAGTGCTCCATACCTTCGTAGCAGCCCTCCTCCCATATCGAAGGTGGCCCGGGGCAATCACTCCTTCTGCCTTCCTATAAATCCGGCTCTGCACAACACCGCTAAGACTTACTTACAAAGCCAAGAACTTCAGAAGCAAGCTGGGTGGGTGGGGATCCCCCTGATTTAAATGCTCCATACCTTCGTAGGAGCCCCCGAGGTTGGCCCGGGGCAATCGCACCTTTTGCCTTCCTATAAATCCGGCTCTGCACAACACTGCTAAGACTCACCTACAAAGCCTACGCCAGAAGCAAACAAGAATAAAATATCTGGCATCGCCATAAGGCAGGTGTTATTTCGGAATTCCCCTCTCCTAGGGAGATGTCTAAAGAAAGTCTAGGGATCTCTGACTCCCAGCTGTTGGATGTCTGTTGACTTTACTCACTTCTTCCGTCTTTTGAAAAGTTTTGTTTTTCGTCCAGCAGGGTGTCCAACAAAAGCCACCGCTCTTATTAAGGAGGATTGGTAAACTAGTTGATTAAACCGGCAATTTTACCAATCCTATCCGCAACCTTTTGATGTCCTCATCAAAACGGGGCTCCTCTAGTCGTCCAAATTCCTTGAACTTCCAAATTAAATCTACCCTTATTAGCCTCCAAGTTCGAGGTATTCTTTTGCAGCATGACGCAATGTGATAAGGCTGGCCCCTTTGAATTTCAGGTACAACTCATTTTTGTCAGCTGAGTGGACTGGAGCAACGTGCAGTAAAGTACCTTGCTCAAGGACACTGCGATGACTCAGTTATGACGGTGAGAGTTCCAGTTGATCCGATCAACGGAACAGCCTGCTTGTGAAATTAATGCGCAAGTGGCTGAGTACTCCAGGGAGATTCAGCATGGTACATAATGTGACATGGATGACCCATTTGAATTACAGGTACAACTCAGTTTTACCAGCTGAGTGGACTGGAGCGATGTGAAATGAAGTGTCTTGCTCAAGGATACTGGCACACCGTCGGTTACAAGGCGGCGAGCTGCTTGCAGAATCGTTAGCATGCCGGACAAATTGCTTAGCGGAATTTCGTCCGTCTTTAAGTCCTGAGTTCAAATACCGCCGGGGTCGACTTTGCCTTTCATCCTTTCGGGCTTGATAAAATAAGTACCAGTTGAGTACTGGGGTTGATGTAACATACTTAATCCATTCCTCGAAATTGCTAGCCTTGTTCTAAAATTTGAAACCAAACCATTATCTGTAGCTTTATGTGATGTACTTCGAGAGCCAATATTCCCCAGAATAATTATCTGTGTGTGTGTGTGTGTGTGTGTATAGAGAGAGTGAGAGGGGAAAGAGTCAGAGAAAAAGACATGCATTCATATATTTGCGCGCGTGTGCGTGTGTATCCGTAACAAAACAAATATTTATACTATATATATATATATACATCAATATCATTAACGAAGTTAATTTAGTATAAATCAACATATTTAATTAGTCCAAGGACAGGATTTCGACGAAACACAAAAACGATTCCCTCCCCCACCCCACCTATTTTTGTTGTACGTACTTCTTTGGCTAGAATTAATTCTAAATGAGATTTACTTCTATTATTTTAATTAGAAATATTAATTAGATCATAATGAGTAAATCTGAATCTGCGCATTAGCACCACGTGGAGATGTTGTGAGCTCCCAAGCGAGCGGTAATATCAAAGCGGCGCTAAAGGCGGTGGCGGCGTGGGGGGGGGGTCTGGCTAGTTGTTTAACAGGATCGTAATTGTTGTTACAGATATTTCTAGAATTACAGTTAATTCCAATATTTCAATTACAAATATTAATTAGATCATAGTTATTGTTTGTTAACCAACATGATAGCGCCTCCTACAGTGGCGTAGTGAGTTCCCAAGAGTTCCTATGGTAGATACTATATGTTTAGAGTGGGTCATGCTTTTCTTTGAGAAATAAAATGTTTTAAATTATTGACAGGCATTATTGTCCGAGGATATGTAACACATTCGTGAACATTCGAACGTGGAAAGGCCTGTCGCTGCGGAAATAGTCTTGAGAGAAAAATATCTTCTCTTAGCCAACATATGTGAAAATACATTGGGCTGTGGATGACACCATCCGATCCCGGGATGCATGCTTTTCTACGTTCTTACGCGTCATCAGACTCGATACTGATTTTATCATTTGCACTCCTATCAGAACGATAGTTCTGATATATAAAAACAGAAACACAATACATTTCTTGGCATGCGTAAAATTGCTGGCCGTGTATATATGTAATTATACAAATATGAAAAAAAGTGGCACTCCGTCGTTTCGGGGCCGGATTTAAACTATGGGGGAGCCCGGGGCACTTCATGTTCGGGGGGCCCTCATACAAAAGAAATAAAATCTTGGAAAATTATTGGTGTCAGTAATGTGGAGAAATCTATGGTTATTTATCATAAAAGAGAATCCATTACAATTTTTAAGGCATCAAGATATGTTTGTATATCGAAAGAGAGCTTCTTTATGCAAGATTGCTGGGAGGTGGGGACCACCCTGTATTGAGTGCTCCATATTCTTTGCAATAGAGCCCTCTTCCTCCCCCCCACCTATAAATCCGGCCCTGGTTACATCCCTTTTGAGCAGCAGTCCTATAGTGAAAGGCATTCAGACCATCTGTCCTGTCTCCATAGTGACAAGTCTCTTTTACATTGTAATTATCTCCCCTTCCTTACTGGTAGCATGCATGGTATGGTTGGTTTATTTGACGTAACGGGTTCCGTGGCTTGATGATTCACCCTCTTCATACAACCAAGATACTCAACGCCATGTAAACTAGAGCTTCATGCAAGGGTACCAACCACATTGTGAAAATATCAACTATGGACCATGTTGTCAGGAGTTTGGAAAGTTTGGAAATTTTCCTGATTTTAGTTAATTTCTTTAGAAACTGCATCATGAGGGTGGGGGGGGGATATGTTGTTCTTTAGTTTCAGCTTGGCTTTGATTTAGCTGGCTTATGATTTAGACTTCCTGGCCATGACCATCCTGTGTGTTTTTATTCAGACACAGTACAGGGTGCTCTGTAAAGAATTCTCGATTGATTTTTAGTCATAAGTTTTAGTAAAGGGCATAAAAACACACAAGTTCTTTAGGATTTAATTAAATATGGTCATGTAACATATTCAGATACGTTTCATTCAATATATCCGCTTTCAGCCTTCACAATCGCCCAAAGACAGCCGAAAACAGAGTCACACGAACGCCAGGCGACTTCTTTACTTAAACGATCCCATGACACGACTAAAGCTTTCTTCAGAGCGATGATATTTTTGTAGGAAACTCTTGAAATGTCACTTTCTAGAATGGACCAAATAGCAAAGTCTATAGGGTTGATGTCTGGCCTGGGGTCACATATTCTTGTCTCAGAACTCACTGAAGTGGCTCCTGCACCACTGCTGTGTCACATTGGATGCATGAGAAGGTGCACCAAATGCTTTGATCACCCATGGCAAAACATTATCCCCCAACATTTTCCTATAAATTGCCGAATTGACCTTCATCCCCTCTTTAATGAACACCAGAGATTTTCCACCATTGGATGACACTGCCACCCAAACCATCACTCCTACGGGCACCTTCGAGAACAGCATCCGACCTCGTGACCAAAATCCTGTCATTCTGGGTGCTCACTACAGCCTCCACTGTGAATATCTTTTCGTCTGACTAGATGATGTTGTCACCGGTGCTCTGAATCTCCTTCACCATTTTCTTGCACCTGTCCAGTCACTTTGCTCTGGAAGCGGCCGATATTAGGGGTCGACATTGAAATTTTAATGACTTACAATTTAAGTCTACATGCACGACCTGTTGCATGGTTGTCTGGGAGGTTTCAAGACTTTTAGCCATTTCCCTCATGCCTTACCATGGATTTCGTGACACTCTTTCGGACAACATCCTCTAATTGTTTCATCCTAATGGATCGCTTTCAACCAGGTATGGACTTGTTGTCGATTGAACCTGTCTCACTGTAGCGTTTCATGACATTATAGAATGTTTTGGGATCAACACCAACCCTTGAAGCCACGTCTTTGGCGCTATGTCCTGATTTTTTTCAGAGCTACAATCTCACATAGCCAATTAGCTGCCATATTGAAACGTTTTACTTGTCGAATGTAAACAAACAATGGAGTGTACATAAACAATTGAATGTCGAGGAGCAAATTTTAATCATTTTTGTGCAATTTCAAACTAAATTAAATAAAATAGACTTATTTAAATAATCGGGAAATCTTTACGGTGCACCCTGTATATCTAGTGTGAAGACGAGTGGCCTAGTGGTTAGGGTGTTGCACTCCTGATTGTAAGATCATGTTTTCGATTCCTAGAGTGGATGGTGCAGTGTGTTCTTGAGCAAAACACTTAATTTCACTTTAGTCCATTTAACTATTGATGTGTCATCCTGCAACAGACTTTAATTCAAGAGGAATGTTGTGATCCCAGTCACTTATTCGCTATGGAAACCAGATAACTAGCCCTAGGACCCCTAGGACCCAAGACAGTAATGGCCAGTATATCTAGTACCCACATTCCAGTGTGTCCTTCCTACTTTCAGGCAGCAAGGTATGATTTGAGGGAGATTTGTCTGCTGTGTTCTGTGTGTGTGGTGTTTATCTTTAATTGAAAGTGTTTCTCTTCCAGCGTTCCTATCGTAAAATATTGTTCGATGATGCCATATCTAGAATACAGAGAGCTCGAATCAAAACTGACCGAGATATTGAACAATTTCGCAAACTACAAGAAAAAGTCGAGGCAATTGTTGTGCAGAAGCAACGAGCAGAAATTGATTTTGGAGAAATCCCAGATGAATTTAAAGGTGACACTCTTTCTCTCTCTGTCTGCCTGTCCCTCCTTACTCTTTCCTCCCTCTCTCTCTCTCTCTCTGTCCCTCCTACTCTGTTTATACCTCTCTCTTTTTATTACTCCTCCCTAACCCTATCCTCAAGATTGTTTGGCAATCATTGTTTTATCTTTTATGGATTTTGATTTATATTCTTGTGTTGTTCTCTTGTAGATCCATTGATGGATACGTTAATGAACGATCCAGTGCTTCTACCAAGTGGAACCATTATGGATCGACCAATTATTCTCAGACACTTGTTAAATTCCCAGACAGACCCATTTAACAGACAGGTACTAACTGAAGAGCAACTCGTTCCAGGTAAGTGGACTCTGGTTTATTTAGTTAAGACAGACTTAGGATATATTGCTGCTGGAAAATGATTATCAGTTGAGAGTTCAGTGGTTTTTATATTGTTAGCTTATTGCATCACATTGTATTCCTTGTTGGAAAGTTGAATCAATCATACCAAGATTTGAACTCACTGCTAGAGAACTTAAGAAATTTGATGACATATCTCAAAGCAGTAGTTAGCTATGATGTCTTATATAGCATTAATTAGTTGTGACATGTCTTATATAGTAGTAGTTGACTGTGACATGTTTTATATAGCAATAGTTGACTGCGACACGTCTTATATAGCAGTAGTTGACTGTGACATGTCTTATATAGCAATAGTTGACTGTGACATGTCTTATATAGCAGTAGTTGACTGTGACATGTCTTATATAGCAATAGTTGACTGTGACATATCTTATATAACAGTGTAGTTGGCTACGACACGTCTTATATAACAGTGTAGTTAGCTGCAGCATGTCTTATATAACAGTGTAGTTAGTTGACTGTGACATATCTTATATAACAGTGTAGTTAGCTGCAGCACGTCTTATATAACAGTGTAGTTAACTGTTAAATACGACATGTCTTATATATCAGTATTTAACTGTGACATGTGACATGGCTTATATAGCAATAATTCTTTTATCTTTTATTACATTTGTCAGCTATGATAAGTTATTACAGATGCCATCATTTATTGCAGTAGTTAGCTGTGATTGATATATTAATATCAGTTTTATTAACTGTTTTTTATTTCTCATTTAAAAAATTTTTTTTATACTTTCCTAGCTACACATCTGAAAGAAAAAATACAGACTTGGATGGCACACAAGCTGAACAGCAAGAAGAGTGACCCCTGACTTGTTTTATATTAATGTTTTGGGTCTTTTTTTTCTGGAAAATAACATCTGTTGCAGTGGCCTCATCTATTGTGTTTTCTTGTTTCTCACTATCAATGACTTGTGTTGCCATGGATTTGTGTGTGTGTCTGTGTGCGTGCATGTCTGTGTGTGTGTGTACACGGTTTACAAAACTGGTGTCTATATGCATTGTGTATATAAGGGAATTTTATCTTTTTTTTTTAATGCATAGAAGTATGCATGTCTGCATGTGCATATGTGTGTGCACTCAACTCCATACACACGTGTCCAACTACCAAATATTTCTCTCTCCTCTCTTTCTCTCTCTTTCTCTCCCTCTCTCTCTCTCCCTCTCTCTCTCTTTCGTTTTCTTTTGCTCTCTACTCACAACACCTACCTCGTAATGTAATTGTAATGTTGCACTTATGTAGAGAGGTGTATACTCTTTAAATTCCTCAGTTTTTCTCCCTCCTCCTCTTCCTCCTCTTCTGCCTCTTCTTCCGTCTCCTCTTTCACTAAGACTACGCCTCACATACTGTGATATCTGCAAGAGTCACAAGCCACGGTCACTGCTAACAGGACTCAACTGCAGTCTTTCCTGGGGTGTTCGTCTTCGTTCATTCACGTGATAATAAAAGTCTATAATATAGCTGAGATGAATTGATAAAAAAATACAAAACAAACAACACAGACAAACCAAACAAACAAAAAACCCAGCAAACCAACCAACCAACCAACCAACAAATAAAATAAAATGAAAACAAAATGTTTTAAATTATTCCAGTTATTGGATACTTATTAATAAATGACTTGTAATAAATTTTCAAACCTCAACCACACAAGTAGTTGTACAACTTTATTTCTCACCTCACCCTTGCACTGTATCAACTTTTTTCTTCCTCCTTCTTCTCCTCCTCCTCCCTTTACATGCTTTGTTTTTTCTTTTCTTTTCTTTTGATTTGTAGACTGTATACATGCTTATTGTGTGTGTGTGTGTTATATCATGATCATTGTTTAATGTCTGTCTTCCATGGGTTGAATGGTTTGACAGAAACCAATGCCTAAAAGCCAATGACTGCTTTGGCTGGACACCCTTCATAATTCCAACCACTTTACAAAATGTACTGGGTGCTTCTTTCTGTTTCCATCTACCAAATCCACTCACAAAGCTTTGGTTAGTTCAGGGCTATTGTAGAAAAGACTTGCCCAAGGTGTTGCTTCTTGACCACACTTGTACCTAGCTACAAAATTGTGACCCACAATTTGGGACACATTTTGATGGATCTGCCATTGATTTAATTGTTTGGTCAGTTGAAATGTCTGGCTTATCTTAACCCTTTTCGGACTAGATTTCTATTGAAATATGCTGCTTTTGTTTCAATGAATTCGTGAAATAATGAAGGAATTTAGTTAAAACATTTAAGTCATTATGGAACGTAAATTCTCTTTCTAATTTTGGCACAGGGCCAGCAATTCTGAGGGTAAGGAGCAAGTCGATTATCCCAAAGGTTGAAAAGTAAAGATGAACTTGGCAGGGCTTGAACTCAGAACCTAAAGAACTGGAAGAAATGCTGCTTAGCATTTTGTCTGATAGGGTTAACAATTCTGCCAGCTCGCCACCTTTGGTTGGAACATAAATTAACATCAAATGTTGATAGGTTTTAATTTCGATCCCTTTAAAAGAAGGGTGGAGTCAGGCAGTTTGGTTAGGGTTGAATTTGTCTTGTATATTTATATATTCGTTTGTTTCAGTCATTGGATTGCAGCCTTTGTGGGGGGACAGTTGTTCTTTGAGTTTAATCAACTAAATTGTCTCCAATTCTTATTTTAAGTCAGGTACTTATTCTACCAACCTATTTTTTTTTTTGGCAAACTGCTAAGGTATAGGGATGTAAACAAACCAACACTGGACATGAACTTGTAAAGTTCACTCAAAAGGTCAATAACAAAAGAGAATTTATATTTGTTTGTTGGTCTAACATATGTTTTCTCATGCTAGTATGGGTCGGAGGTGAATTATTTTGTGACAGGATTTTATCGATTTTTCCTGTCACCAATCCATTACGTACATTTCAAGTAAGGAATCCTTTTATTCCACAGGATTTTGAAAGTGCAGAGCAACCTGTCAATCTATATATACATATATGCATACATATATATATCTGTTTTACTATGTGTTTTGTTTTACTGTCCAGAGAGGCAGTAAAACAAGATAAGAACTAATACAAAGTAGAGAGGTCTTTATCATCAGTTCTCGCATAGGACAGTACCCTCTATTGCAATCATGGGCAAAGTGTGTCCACGTGGCTTTCTGAATGGTACGCCAACGAAAAATTACCTCATTTTTTTTTCAGTAGTTCGGCTTTCCTGATGATGAGCATGTGTCTAATGCAAACCGCTTCTCAAAAAAAAAAAATAAACGAAAAATAAAAAAAGGTTGCCTGTTCCTGCTCTATTGTGTCGTGGAATCGTAAGCTGCACCCAACAGCACACTTTGTAGGATGGTTGATCATAGGATGTGTATCCGTTTGTAGAAAACGTGATAATTAGGAATGTATGACAGGGAAATGGTTTCTGTAAGCTAAACTGCAGGCTATTTAGGAGAGTAGCAGCTACGAAAACTAACTGATGGGATAACCTTTTTTGGTGTCGTTATCACAACAACAAGCAACCAGTTTGTGCTGTCAAACATCCATAACATCAAAGTCGATCAGTTGTCTATTTGTATGTAAGATAATGTGAATTTGATGACCTGTTCAACCCATCGATCAATATTATCATATCTCTTTACGAGATACAATAATACTGATCCAAAAGCTGGTGGTTTTTTTATGTTGTCTCTTGATGTTCTGCAACATAGCGGTTCGCCAAACAAAGATTCTTGGGCAAACTTAGTGATCTCCTTCCTGTCCATAGCTCGAAGTTTTTTTGTACTGAGATATTGGTTTGGTAATCTCGTGTAATATGAGTGGCCAAGACTTGGACTGATCAAGGAAGGATTTTAGAGACCCATCCTGTAAAGTAGTTCTAACCCCCCCCCTTTTTTTTTAGCTTTTGACCCCTCTTTGATTTCTATTTCATTCGGGTGGACCCTCATAGCTATCCTATGTTTTAAAAATCCTATCATATTTTTATAATTAAATATTATTAGGAATTGTAGATGTGGAGCTTCGTCTTCCGGGAGATAAAACAGTGGCATCGCAGGGGCTTCCATAGGGAGTACACGATTCAAGCAGCTAAACCACATCTCCAGGGTCAAGTCTTCATTGTTGGTGAAGGTGGAGCCCAGGTAGATGGAGCTGACAAACACTACGATGCCGGGGCCAATATGGAGAGTGGGAGGGTCCGGGCCATCGTCGACACACATCAACTTGGTCTTCGCCCAACTCACCTGAAGGCTAAGCTCTGCTGATTCCTTTCGGTATATGGTCAGTGTGTCCCTGAGAAGGTCGATCGAGTTGCTGAATAGGGTGGGGTCGTCTGTACACTTCAAGTCGGTAAGGTGGTAGTTCCTGAAGGTAATGCCAGAGAGTCGCTCACAGACTTTGGTCATCAGATAGTCGATGGCACAGCTGAAGAGGTCGGTGGCGGTCACGCTGCTCTGTCTGACTCCTCTGTTGATGGGGAACCAGGCATTCACTTGCACGCAGCTCTCGGCATTGCTATATAGCCGTTAGGAGGTGCGCCGACGAGCTTGAGAACTTTCTAGAAGGATGCGTGGTCGACCATGTCGAATGCCGCCTTGAGGTTGACTTAAGGCGATGTAGAGGTGGCGATCTTTGCGGAACCCCCGAGATTTTTCAGTAATGAGACGAAGGGCAAAAATATGGTTGGTGGTAGATCGATTTGTCATGAATCTGGTTTGTTGTGGGTGGCATCTGCTTTCAGGCAGGAGGTTTCTATCCCATACAGGCATCACTCCTCGCCAACATAAAGCACTATTTCTTTAATGCTCACAATGTTAAGGTTACCTATTCTTACCTGGACAACATAGTTTCCCCAATTGCAAGCGAAATAATCCACACCACAATTGAACATACACACATATTGAGGACCCCATTCCAACACCCGTTTTTCTATAGCCAAAAGTAATCTATTTGTTCAGATCTTACCTTTCGAAAAGAGTGGTATACTGAGCATCAATAACACCACCCTCCGGTACTACATGGGACTTGCCACTAACAATTCCAAGAGACGTTATAATCAACATCTGTAGTCCTTAAAGTCTTATAACAGGGAAACCTTTATTTTGCTGTCTCGATTTATCCAGAAGTTTTGAGATCAAAACTACAATAGCCATGTTATGGCTTGCAATATTGTCGACAGATCTACTTTATATCCCAAGAAAATATGTAACTGTAGACTTTGCTTATCTGAAACATTTTAGACACTGAAACAGGTCACGAAAGCCTGAAATGGTCTCTAACTATTGTTGCTTGGATTGCTGACGTGAAGATAATATGCAACAATGTCAATTGAAAGAACTCCACCATTCTTTGGTAGCACCTATGCTCTGTACTATTGGACAAAGGGAACAATACTGTTGGAAGGATCTGAAAACTTGCTTAATTTCAGTCAACAGTGCAATGTGTGTGTGTGTGTGTGTGTAACGAACAATAAACAACAACAGTCAAGAGGACACACATGTTGAATGTATTGGATTCACGCTCGGATGGAAAAAAAAAGTATATTTTACGTTTCGTGCATAGCTCTTCGTCGGAAAGAGGAGAGGGAAGAATCCGGTGGAAAATAGAAGAAAGTCATGGAACACACGTGTGAATAACATGAAATGGCTTTTCTGATAATTTTTCCACTTTAATAATTAGATTGTAAACACCTAATAATTTATAAACATCTAATTATTAAAGTGGAAAAAATTATCAGTAAAGTCATTTCTATTCATTTTTTCAAATATATAATACTGTACCAAGGACTTTCTATTTCTTATTCTACTAAT
>JAOPUL010001697.1:34963605-34974112 GCA_027564515.1 Octopus rubescens
GGTCTGGCAACTTCCTAATTGTTTGTGTATCATTCCATACAGTGTATTACGCATATGATTTTCTGTTCACATTTTTCATTTTATATATATATATATATATATATATATGATGATGATATATAACTCATGCCAGCATAGAAAATGGACGTTAAATGATGATGTATATATATATATATATAAACACACACACACAATGAGCTTTTTACAGTTTGTTTCAGCTTCCACACAGTTTCCATCTACCAAATCCACTCACAAGGTTTTGGTTGAGCTGAAGCTATAATAGAAGACACTTGCCCAAGGTTCCATACGGTGAGACTGAACCCAGAACCATGTGGTTGAGAAGTAAACTTCTTACCACACAGCCACACCTGTTAATGTGTGTCTGAAAACATGACAACTCTCTAGTGTTGGTGCCACAATGAAATGCACCGAGTACACTCTGTAGAATGATTGTTATTAGGAAAGGTGTATGCAGATGTAGAAACCATGCCAAAAATGGTACATACAAACAGGATGTGGTCCTCCAACTCCTGTCGGAGAGCAGTGTTGGTTTGTTTACATCCATTCTGACAACCCATTCAACCTATTTTTTTTTATGGAAAAGTAAATACCAAATGGATCATGATAAATGCATGGAATTGGTAATCATTTCCAGGGATTCAAAACATGAAGCTATAATTAAATCATATTATTCTTCAATTCATGACATTATCTTTTTATTTTGTTTTACTCTACTTCTAGTGTTGAGTTCTTTTTCACCATTATTTTTCTCTTTGTACATTCTTCTTTTATCTTTTATTTGTTTTAAATCATTATTAGACTGCAGCCATGCTGGAGCACCACCTTGAAGAATTTTAATCGACCCCTGTACTTAGTTTTTAATCCTGGTACTTATTCTATTGGCTTCTTTTGTCGAAGCACTAAGTTATGGGGATGTAAACAAACCAACACCAGATATCAAGCGGTAGTGGAGTACAAACACATATATACAACAGGCTTCTTTTAGTTTCCGTCTTCCAAATTCACTCAAGGCTTTGGGAAGCAAGCTTCTTACCACACAGCCACGCCTGCACCTTATTTCTGTATACAGACACACATGTGCATACAGACATATATCAGAGAGAGAGAGAGAGAGAGAGAGAGAGAGAGAGAGAGAGAGAGAGAGAGAGAGAGAGAGTTACCTGGTATGGGAAGATCTCCATCAACTTCATCATGAGATATTCGTTATAATTATAATATTTACATAAGTCTTTCCTCAATCTGGCCATATATTCACTTCGAGGCCTGAAAGGTAAGATAGTGAATAAAGTTAGTAACTTGTATATGGACAGTGGTAGAGGTGAGTGGTGGAGGTGAGTGATGACAGAGACAATAGTGAATGATTGACACAGATACACTAGTTAGTGTTGGCCAGAAATTCTTGAAAGTAAAACAGTGAATAAGATAGGTTAGTAACTTCAATATGGACAGATGGTGAGTGATAATGGGAGACAGTGGTGACTGATGACAGTAGTGATGAGGGGGGACAGTGGTGAGTGATGATTTTGGTCATTCATACATTGTTGTTTCACAGTGCTGAATGGCTTTCCAGTCACAAACCTCCTAAGTATGAACAAGTGTTAAGATTCGAACCTATTGTCAACCAAGCAGACTCATGTACCTAGCTCACAATAAAGTTTAATTTCTTGGCCAAATGGACATGGTGTACAAGGTGTAGCCATTTCACAGGTGTTGAGTTCAAACCAACTACAGGTGTTGTTTTATTAATTTACTGGAGCAGTAAGTAGATTATGGAACCAATAAAGGCAAATAGAAAATAAAATATCACCAATGCTCCAGCTGTGGCACTAAACAATGAGATATAATTTCCTTCAAATTCTGAATGTGATGTGGGGGGACAAAAATGTCAAAGAACAGACCCAACGTTTCCTCTGCGAGTAAAAGGTGGCTTAAAGAGGTTGAGGTAGAATTTGCACTCCAACATCGTTAAGACCCTCACCAACAACAACTACCCAAAACAGACCCATGGGTGGGAGGATTGTCACCTGAATAATGCAAAGGTGTTATCCTGCAGGAGTAGAGAAGCACCAACAAATGGTGGATGCAATGACATGCTGTTACAACACATGCCCCCATACTACCACCACCACCACCCTATCATAGTCACCATTCTCCAAGACAATCTACTCATATTTATTCTAAACAGTCTAGAGATCTGCTACTGGTGTCAACTTCCAAAGATGGAGCCTTGATGCAATTACTCGACTTGCTAACATTAGCAGGTAAATCTCAATCACATCAAATGACCTGCTGCCTTGAAAACAGAATGATGCATTAGACAATGTGGTCTGAGATATATGGAAGACAGGATGGTCATGGTTGGAACGCCTGATCATACGTCTGCTGGATTAAACCACCGTGAATTAAATTTTTGCATACTATTATATAAGTGTAAACATGTAAAGTAAACATTCAAACATCATCATCACAATCGTTCCAAATCCTGCTGCATTTCACATGGAATTTTGGTTTTCCAAACTCGTCTTGGTGTATAAATCAATCTACCTTTTTTGGGCTGAAATTTTAGATCTCAAAAATTCAAACTGTATGCCAGAACCAAGGTTAATTATATGCAAATCAGCTCTTACAACCTCTTTCTATTGGCCAGTAAAAATATAATGTCCATACTACGTCATATGAAATGTGAAGAATTTCTGAAAGTACCTCACTATCAAAAGTGAGTTAACTTGGCTCCTGTGTCTCAAGTGCACATACAGAGAACTGAGTATACTCAGTTCCCATCAGGTAAGAGTTAAGGATGAGCTTGACCTGAGGTGAAACAATAATGACAAATTTGAAATAAAGTAATAAAATATTCTTCACTTACGTTTCTTCCTGTCGTCTCTCTTTGAAATTTGCCAAAACATGAATAACTTCTCGTATTCTGTGCTGAATAAGTACCAAGTCTGGCACAGATTTATGTGTGCAAAGTTATGGAACGTAACCAAAAATTAGAACTGATGTCCACAGAACCATAGAACATAAGGTAAAAGATGAATCAACAAGGAAATTTCTATGCTAAGCAGTTGACCAACCTCAGAGAAATAGCAGCCAAATCTCCCTCAAACATAAAGTCTGCATTGAACAATGTAATCACATATAATTGGTTTCAAGAACATTATTTAAATGTATTGGTTGGTCATGGCTAGAACACCTTTGATCCTAGGTCAGTTCAATCAGTTCAGACCCAGGGCTACATAAAAATATGATAAAATACAAGACAAACCAATAAGAGAGGAACAACAACTCAACATCGTATGGTCTACTAGAAATGGCAGCCAAATCTCTCTAAATCTACACTCTATTAATGAATGCAATGGACTATGTACTCCAAGGTACACTATATTAGATATAAAAAATAGATTGGATGATCATAACCGAAATGCCTTGGATTACAATAAGTCTGCTTATTAATCAGAGCTGCCAAATTAGCTAAAAAATGGAATGGGTCACAAATGTTTCTATCAATTATATTAAAAAGGGGAAGTAATAAAGAAACAGGGGAGGCTACTCAACACAGTTATTGCCCTAAAAAACATTAAAACTTTATTTCTGTTGAAATACGCAGCATTTAGTTTAATTTTGAAATTAATAAATTCAATAAAATAACTGAGATTATCAAGATGGCGTTCAGGAAAAAAAAAGAAATTAACAAGGTGCCGAAGTTTGCTTCCCAACCACATGGTTCTGGTTTCAGTCCCACATTGGGTAAGTGTATTCTATTATAGCCTCAGGCCAACAAAAGCCTTGAGTGGATTTGGGAGACGGAAACTGAAAGAAGCCAGTCGTATGGATATATATATACGTGTGTCTGTGTTTGTCGCCCACCACTGCTTGACAACCGGTGTTGGTGCGTTTATGTTCCTATAAGTTAGCAGTTTCGCAAAAGAGATCGGTAGAATAAATATCACGCTTAAAAAATAAATAAATATTAGGTTCGATTTATTCGACTAAAATCCTTCAAGGCAGTGCCCCAGCATGGCCACAGTCCACTGACTGAAACAAGTAAAAGAGAAAGGACATCAAATTCAATGGAAAATTTTCCTTAAAATTCCTTTAAAAGAGGAAGTTTGCATCACAGAACTCGAGGTAGTTTCTGGCAGGTTGGCATCAAAAGCCGTTAACACAGATGCAGGTACACCACCAATTTTCTAGCAACTGATGGTCTGGCACCACAACCAGTCTAATTCAATACATGACCACAGGTGGCCTTGAATGTACCATGTATTTACATGTGTTAGTTATGCTGCACTTGTTAGCAGTGATACCAACATTTTAAGATATCTTCTGTTTATTTAACTTAAAGTTACCTTTAGTGTTCAGATTACTCTGTAAAATGTAATGCTTATTCATTCACATTGTTTTGAATTAATCATGGATTATCTTGTAGCTTTGAGATTTTGAAGATGTGATTATTTATTTATCTTTAGAATGGCATTGTCAGGTAAGTGTGAAAGGCTGGATTTAGTCATTTTAAACAAAATAGAATATTTGGGTTAAATGTGGCCGGTTTAAATGCTAAATGGTTAAAGTTACCTTTGTCAATGGCTACTACAGGTAAGAAAACTGAGAGCACCAACAGTAGTGCCAAATGTAAACACCAATACATATTGATCCAAGATAAAGTAGAAGAGTTAATGGTACTTTAGATGCATAAGAGGTGTATAATTGGTAGGTTAAAGGTGTACTGATGACCATAGATGGTCAGACAAAACAAACAGTTAATTTGTGAAGGATTTGGAACCAAGTATACTGGTAAACTCAATACTGTACATGTATATGAGAAATTAAATATGAACATAGAAAATAAAAAAGGATATCTTCAGCTTCTATTTCTTGACCAGAGGGCAGAACAAATTTTTCAGTCTTTTTGATGCTGGACATCAATTCCTCTTCACCAATTTCACTGAAATGAAAATACATTCATAAGATAAGAAATCTAAGCATTGACATTAGTTGAATAATACAGCATCATCATCATCATCATCATTTAACATCCATGTTCCATGCTAGCATGGGTTGGATGGTTTGGCAGGGTTTAATGGGCCTAAGAACTGCATTGTACACCAATATCTACTTTGACATGGTTTCTATGGCTGGATGCCCTTCCTAATGCCAACCACTTTACAGCATGTACTGGGGGTTCATTAGGGTCAGGAGCACTAGTAAAGTTGCCATGCAGCTTGCAAGATTACTAAAACTGGGGTGAGATGGAAGTAGCTGTATGCTAGAAGATGAGGGGACAAGAGGGTGAGGCAGAGCAGGTTGTTGTATTAGGAGCTAAATGGCTACTCAGATTTAGGGAAGAGAGTGAGAAGGAATTAATAGTGGGCGCAAAAATATAAATAGTGATGATGAGATGTCAGTGGACAATCCCTCAGCCACATCAAATTTGAAACCTTTCACTGATAAAATCTCTAAAGATCCATTTGTAAAATAAGACTGCTTAACCCTTTTATTTCCACATTTATGGTGAAAAATACTGCCTTTGTTTCAATTAATTTTGAAAATAGCGAAGAATTTATTGTTATAATTACGCTGGGGTTTGGAACATAAATTAACATGAAATGTTGATGGAAGCTTTTAATTTAGATTACTGTAACTAAAAAACTAAACTTATACACTGATCTAAATTAAAACCTGCATCATAGAACGAAGGGCAGTTTTAGGAAGTCTGAATTCAAAAGGGTTAAATATAATAAAATTGGGAAACTATCAGTGTTCTTTGTAGGGAAAACATTTAATGAGGTTCATAGGCCAATGGGAGATATTTCCAGGGAAGACTTTAATCAGAGAGAGAAAAGAAAAAAAGATTTTGTTTTACAAATTTTCTCTGCTGAACACTTCAAGAATTCTCCTCTCACCACATATGGTAAAACAATCTGAATGAATAAGGACTAAAAGACAATATCAAATAAACTCACGCATCTCGTTTTTCTTTCTTCCGAAGCTTTGCCGATTTCTTCTCTATGGGAAGCAACTGGTGTTTTAAATAACAAAAGAAAAGGAAAATCAATAAATAAAAACAATCAAGTAAATATAAGGGTTTTTAAAATGTCTGCTCAAAACATGACAGCACTACGCACTTGTCTACAACATCAGGTCATTCTAAAATGGAAGGATGAGACGTTTTGGCGCCACCTAACTGGCATTGCTCATTCAATGCGGATATAATTGACAGAATTTTTGAGGGTTCTCTCAATTAGTCATGCATTATCTTGTAGATTTCGATGATGGAATTCTTTATTTTTAGAATGACATTGTAGGGTAAGTGTGAGCGGTTGGATCTGACCAGTTGGAACATAAAAAAAAGGTAGAATATTTGGGTTGGATATGGCTGGTTTAAATGCGAAAAGTTCATTAACAAAGGCATGGTCGTTTGGTTAAAAAGTTCTTCAAAATCATTTGGAACTGTTTCCTCTGCTAAATATTCAGTAAATGGTAAACATGAGACATGACTGACACCAACTAATCCAGATAAATTTAAAAGCTATTTCATCATCATCACCATTATTATTTAATATCCGTTTTCCATGCTGGCATTGGTTGGACAGTTTGACCAGAGTTGGTAAGCTGGAGGGTTGCACTAGGTTCCAGTCTGATTTGGCCTAGTTTCTATGGCTGGATGTCCTTCCTAATGCCAACCACTTTACAGTGTGTGCTGGGTGCTTTTAACGTGCCACTGGCACCAGACTCTCGGCACTAGTGGTATTACGTGGTACCGTGTATATATAAACACGAAGAAGAATGTATATATAAACATATCAACTCTCCCTCATCAGAATATAACAAAAACAAAATAAGAAGCAAAAACTTTAAATTCCAACTTACATCATCATCACCAGCATCTTCATCATCATCATCATCGTCATCATCACTGGTACTATCATCATCATCTTCCTCTGCATCACCATCATCATCATCATCTTCCTCTGCATCACCATCATCATCATCATCCTCATCTTCTTCCTCCTCTGCATCATCACCATCATCTGCCTTATCCTCACCTTTTTCTTCTTCTTCTTCCTCATCATCACTGCTGATACCAGCAACCTCATCATCTAGCGGTTCACTGTCATCACTGTCTGCATCAAAAAGGGGTTTGCGCTTAGTTTTGGGACTAAGGGTTTCCTCAGCCTCGCTAACTGAAGAGGATTCTTCCTGTATTACAGAATAGAAATAACACAAATAAAGAAAAGAAAAACATTACATTATCCCCTACATTAAAACAACAAAATATTCTATTCTGATAAACTTTCTCTCTCTGATTACATACATACACACACACACACATATATATATATATCATCATTTAGTGTTTGTTTTCCATGCTGACATGGGTGGAGACTGGCAAGCTGGAGAGCTGCACCAGACTCCAGTCCGTTTTGGCTTGGTTTCTATGGCTAGATGCCCTTCCTAATGCCAACCACTTTACTGAGTACTTAACAAGGTGCAGAAGTTTGCTTCCCAACCACAAGATTCTGGTTTCAGTCCCACATTGGGTAAGTGTATTCTATTATGTATATTAATATATATATATACATACATAGTGTCCCAAAATAATGTATACACACTTTAATTAATTGTAAAGTATGTTTTTATTAAAATTCAATTAATTTTCAAAATGTAATAGAATTTACAAACATCATTGTTTTGTCATTGCTTGTTCTCAAACAGACGTCCGTTCTGGTCCACACACTGCTGACAACGCAATGCAATGGAATCGCACACATCACAAAACAATTCCCTTGGTATTTGTGTGCATTCACGGTCAATGGCTACTCTCAATTCAGCAACTGTTGCAGATCTCATAGTGTAGACTTTGTCTTTTAGGGATCCCCATAAAAATAGTCTAGTGGTGTGAGGTCTGGTGAACGCAGAGGGGCTTCAATGAAACCCCTCCGTCCAAGCCACCTGTTTGGCAAGATCTCATCAAGGATTGATCTAACATCACGATGGAAGTGTGGGGGTACCCCATCTTGCTGAAAATAAAACTCCTCATCTTCAAAGTCTTCTCTAAAGTCACTTTGCTAAAGTCATTTTTTGGGGACACCCTGCATATATACACCCACATATTCAGTGTAGCAAAGCCATAAGTATGGCACAAATGAAATTAGGCAATTGATAATAGTGTCTTCATGTAGCTAATCTTTTATGATTTTCCTTTTTCTCAGTTACCATCATGATTTTGATGAGCTTCTTTCAGTTTCTGTCTATCAAATCCACTCACAAAGCTTTGTAGTCAGCCCGGGGCTATAGGAGTCGAAGAAACTTGCCCAAGGTTCTTTCTAGTGGGACTGAACCCAAGACCATATGATTAGGGAGCAAACTTCTTAATCACCCAGCCAAAGTCAAGAAACCTGAGAACCACTGATCTTCCTCTTGGTTTGGTGTTGCAAGCAGAGATTTATGGAGGTAGGACGTCCACATCTGTTGCAGGTTTGCTGATGTCCCCCACAAGTCCAATTTGGGACAAACAGGCACGACTACACTGATACTAACCAATTAATCAATAAACCCAGAACTTACATCAGATTCGCTGAACTTTTTTTTCACTTTCTTCTTTTCTTTAGGTTTCTGTTTAGTTTTTTCTTTCAAAGTTGATTTTTCTTCACGATTTCTCTTTTTTTCAATTCTTTTCTTTAACCTTAAACATAATAAATAATAAAATATTTCAACCCTTTTCTTACCATATTTCTGTCAACATAAGCTGCCTTTGTTTCAATTAATTTTTTAAATAATGAAAAGTTTAGTAAAATAACTTTCTCAATTTTTAAGCTGGGGTCTGGAACAAATTATCATAAAAGTTTGATGGAAGATAATTTAGACGATGTTAAAACAGTAAGTTTATGTCATAGAACCTGGGGGAGTCTCAGGCGGGTTGGAATCAAAAGGGTTAAATACATAACAGAGCAAATAGGTATGCATATATATTAAAAGACCATCTTTTCTACCATATTAATCAACATAGTATATAAATATCCAAACATCATTTCCAAATCTTGCTGCATTTTATTCACATGAAATTTTTGGTCCTTCTAAGTCATGTTGGGTTTGAAAGATTTGAATTGTATGCCAGAAAATATGGTATGTAGAACTATGTAGAATTAGACAGTTCTATAAACTCAATATAGTTCTAATTTATATTGTCTATATAACATATCATTGCATACTGTATATTTTCTTTAAATAACAATAAATGGTTCTAATCTATTATATCATCATCATTTAACGTCCATTTTCCATGCTGGCATGGGTTAGATGATTTGACTGGAGACTGGCAAGCCGGGGAGCTGCACCAGACTTCAGTCCATTTTGGTTTGGTTTCTACAGGTGGATGCCCTCCCTAACACCAACCACTCCAGAGTGTACTGGGTGCCTTTAATGTGTCACCAGCACAAACATATATATATATATATATATACGACAGACTTCTTTCAGTTTCTGCCTACCAAATCCACTCACAAGGTCTAAGTCTATAGTAGAAGACACTTGCCCAAAGTGCCACACAGTGGGATTGAACCTGGAACCATGTGGTTGGGAGGCATGCTTCTTACCACACAACCCTTCAGGGGGCAGCACTGGACAGATATAGTGTTTTTACCATAAGAGAGAATTTTTCTCCAGGATAATTTCAGTGGATTTGCCTTTTAACAGTTAAAATATGTCACAAACATATTTCAATTAACCTAAAGTTCGCTTCTGCCTAAACACTGCTTGGTGCTGATACTGTTGAATATATAAATATATATATATATATATGATGATTACCTCATCTTGTCAGATGATAACAATCTCACATTCTGATAGTGAGACATTTGTACATCATTGGATTTGAGTGACAAAAGCTTGTACAACATTTTTGCCATTCTCTTGGTCACCACATTAGGTTCCAGTGACAAGCATTGCAAAATGACTGGTTCTGTTTTGGCTGCAAGTTTTATGTCAGAGTATCTTTCTCCTCAAAGATCTGCCTTCCCCCATGACTTTGCCAAACATAACAGAAGCCTCCTCTACCCCCAAGGGAAATCTATTTAAACTGGCCATATCCAGCCCAGATATTTTACCTGTTTTATGTTCAAACCAGCTAGATCCATCCTCTCACACCTATCCTACAATGTCATTCTAAAAATAAACAGTCACATCATCTTAATCCCAAAGCTACGAGATAATACATGATTAATTAAAAACAGTGTGATTAAATAAGCATTACATTTGATATATATTACACCTGAGAAAAGAGTTCCTGACTCAGTCCTTTCAGAGCGCTGACTGTGACACAGATCACACCCTGGTTTGCTGCAATCTTAGACTCCAACCAAAAATGATGCACTGTGCCAAGCCTCCAGGCAAGCAACGTATCAATGCTACTGCAACTCAGCAGCCAGCTAAGACAGATGCATTCCTGAAGTCACTGGAAGACGCCCTCCATTCAGACCCACCGGAA
>JAOPUL010001697.1:35158341-35170070 GCA_027564515.1 Octopus rubescens
GCCCCGGTCAAACCGTCCAACCCATGCCTGCATGGAAAAACGGACGTTAAAGGATGATGATGATGATGATGATGATGATGCGACGGGCTTCTTTCAGTTTACGTCTACCAAATCCACTCACAAGGTCAATCCAAGGCTATAGTAGAAGACACTTGCCCAAGGTGCCACGCAGTGGGACTGAACCTGGAACCATGGGGATGGGAAGCAATCTTCTTACCACACAGCCACATCTGTATATATATATATATATATTCAACAAGTTTCATTCAGTTTCCATCTACCAAATCTATTCACAAGGCTTTAGTCAGCTTTGGATTATAGTAGAAGACACTTTGCCAAGGTACCATGCAGTGAGGCTGAGACCTAAGATCTTATGGTTGGCAAGCAATTTTCTTAACCATACAGCCAGCACCAACCACTTGACTTTCAAAATAATAAAGAATTTAGTAAAATAATTTTGTCATTATTAAAGTGGTGTTTGAAAAGTTTGAATTTATTTAAATTTAAAAGAGGGAGTTTGTCTCCTAAAATAAGGGTTAGTCTCAGGTAGGTTCAAGATCAAAACGGTTAAAAGTGATTCATTTTTTAGAAGGTAAAGTAAACTAGCATTTAGCATAGCTAGGAATAAAGTAATGTTTGCACATTGTTCTTAAACAAGTTAAGAAAGTATCGGATAGCCGGATGAACAAACAGAGAAAGAGAGACAGAGAGAGACAGACAGAGAGAGAGAGAGAGAGGGCGGAGAGAGAGAGAGAGAGAGAGAATTGGGTCGTTTGTATACAAAACACTTCTCTCTATCTCTGATCTACAGAGATATGTCATGACACACACAGAAATATGCATTCTTCACGTTGGTTTGCCACGTGCATTCACCACCTCCAGCTCCACCCACACCACCACCACCCACACCACCACCACCACTGCAACAACAACAATCATGACCATCACCACTAACAACAACAGTGGTGCTATCGCCACCATCTTCGCCACCAGCATCCTGTCAAAACATCCACCACTACCACCACCATCACAACCATGATGATGATGATGATCATCATCATCATCATTGTCACCATCATCATCATCATCATCATCATCATCATCGTCATCAACGTGCCGATGTAGAAATACCAGACATATGCTGCTATTCTCTATACAATAGCTGTGATGTTAGATAATATATGTCAAGGTGAGGAAGATTTATTTACCTGAATGGGGTGATCGTGATGACAATGATGGTGGTGGTGGTGGTGGTTGTGTGGAAGATCATCCATCAACTTGATCTTTGTAATAGTGATGATGATGATGATGATGACAATGATGACGATGGTGGTGGTGGTGGTGGTGGTACTGATGAAGGTGATATCAGTGATGATAATGAAGAGTTATAATGAGAATGATGTAGTTATTGTCCCTCATTCCCTCACTAATTAATTTTTTAAAAAAACGACAAAAAACAACTCTTAGATACAGGAGAGTGACACAAATCATCATCATCATCACCATCATCATCATCATTATTTAAAATCTGTGTTCCATGCTGGCATGGGTTGGACAGTTTGTCAGGAACCAATGGGTTCAAAGACTGCATCATGCTCCACTCTCTGTTTTGTCTTGGTTTCTATGGTTGGAGGCCCTTCCTGTGTGTAGATGGGTAATAATACATATTTATCTATCCAACACTTCCACCATCTCCATTGGAAATTAGGCCATCAGAAAGGAATAAATATGTTTTGTTTATTGTTTGATTTTTAGACAGGACCTGATGTGCAAACCCCTCACCCAACCCCTGCCTTGAGTTTTTATTTTTTCAGAGGTTTATTTCTTCTGAGGTTGCAAGGAGTAAGATTCCATTGAATCCCAAAATTAGAGCACTGGCCAAAAAAAATCTTGCAGCAGAGTTCACTCTGCTAAAGTTACTCAAGGACCAGATGCTACTGTTAAATAAGGCGATGGATTAAAGCCTCGTTTTCAACAAGAACTGGAAGAAATAGCGCAGTGTCAGCATGGAAAACATGTTAACTCTTTTGTTGCAATATTTCAGTTGAAATGTACTGCTTTTATTGCAATTAATTTTGAAAATAATGAAGAATGTGGTAAAACAACTTTGTCATTATTGAGCCAGTGCTTGGAACATTTTGATGGAAGGTTTGAATTTAGATCACTTTTAAAGGTGGGGAGCTCGCACAACTGTTAGTATGCCAGGCAAAATGCTGCTAAGCATTTTGTCCGTCTTTACATTCAGAGTTTAAACTCTATTGAGGTTGACCTTGCCTTTCATCCTCTCAGGGTTGATAAAATAAGTACCAGTGAAGCACTGGGGTCCATATTACTGCCCTACCCCTTCCCTAAAAATGCTGGCCTGATGCCAAACTTTGGTACCAATTTAGATCACTTTAAAACAAGAAGTTTGTATCACAGAACCAGGGGCAGGGTCGGGCTAGATGATATCAAATAGGTCAAATGATGTTGATAACGATGACAACAACATTGATGATGATTGATGGGGAGGGGCCTTTGGGGAGGGGCCTTACAAATGAAATAGCCTAGGGCTTCCCTTCATCTAAATTCAGCATTGCTAGAGATATTTAATTTAATAAAATCACTTAAGTTCTAAGATTTCTAAGCTCTAACTCTGCTGGGACCAGTTAGTCAGGTAAAAATAGGGGTCAATATAATCAAGCATTTTATCATTTCACTAAATTTGGGATCTTCTGTATTGATAAAATTGATGGTTTTAGGTTGAATATCTCCAAGTTGACAATTAAAGCAAAAACATGATGAGTTGGGTGGATTTGAACATAGTGGGATGTCTGAACGAAGGCCTTGTGAAACAAGTGGTATGACTGATGAGAGGAATGGATTAGGGATGATAAGAGGATTAGGTGGGGGTAGACATTATGTATTAATTGGGGAATGGTGTAAGGGTGATTAGAGGACCAGGTAAAATGGGAATAAGCAAACACAGTAGCCAAGAGGTGCATTAGAACAGAAGTCCCCAACCTTTTTTGCACCAAAGATTGGTTTCATGGAAGACAATTTTTTCCACAGACAAGTGAATCATGTGCATAACAAAACACAATAACATGCATAATATATAATTTAATTATTTCATATATAATACATATATAATGCAATAATACCCTGCAGACTGTGATAGCCAATAAAATAGGAATAAAATTTAACCCTTTAACATTTAAATCAGCCATATCCGGCCAAAATAATATTCTACCTGTTTTATCTTCAAACAGGTCAGATCCAGCCTCTCACACTTACCCTACAATATTATTCTAATTCAAAACAATGTGAGTAAAAAAGCATAAGATTTGACAGAGAAATCTGAATGCTACAAGGTTAACAATTTATTCTTTGTGTGTGGCCCAGTAGCAAATGATCCATGGCCCAGTGGTTGAGTACCCCTGCAGGTTGGGAGTGA
The DNA here is from genome assembly GCA_027564515.1 of Octopus rubescens. NCBI lineage: Eukaryota > Metazoa > Mollusca > Cephalopoda > Octopoda > Octopodidae > Octopus > Octopus rubescens. The sequence goes on from JAOPUL010001697.1 coordinate 35,161,778, forward strand.
AAAACTATGCTATGGTGTCCATGAGTAGAGTAACATAATGGCCATTACATCCAAATATCTCTATAACTCTTCAGCCCACCCACTGAGGGAGAAACTTGTTGAAGGCTACAAATAAACTCTGTTTTGTCATATCATGGAGGGAATGAGAACTATATCACCTCCTGGATAGGAGGTTACTTGTCTTTTACAAGTGACATCTCCTTAGTTGATATTGACATTTTACTTGTTCCTTGTGGAATGAGTAAAAGCCAGGTGGAGTGAGGGTGGACTGAGGGTGGACTGAGGGTGGACTGAGGGTGGACTGAGGGTGGACTGAGAGTGGACTGAGAGTGGACTGAGGGTGGACTGAGGGTGGACTGAGGGTGGACTGAGAGTGGACTGAGGGTGGACTGAGGGTGGACTGACGTAAAATTAGTGCTTCCTCCCTAATACACAACAAAATGCAAAAAACGGAACCCAAGTTTAGTCCTTCTACCTGCTAGAAATATAAACCAAATCACACCCTACTATCTTGTAAAATAGAAGGACACAATGAATAATGTAGTCCTAGATACACTAGGTGCAGGTGTAGCTGAGTGGTAAGAAGTTTTCTTCCCAAACACATGGTTCCGGGTTCAGTCCCACTGCATGTTACCTTGGGCAAGTGCCTTCTACTATAGCCTCGAGCCGACGAAAGCCTCGTGAGTAGATTTGTTAGAGATGGAAACTGAAAGAAGCCTGTCATTTACATATCTATGTGGGAGGGACTTAGTGTCTGTGTTTTCCCACCACCACCATCACTTGACAACCAGTGTTGGTGTGTTTATGTCTCCGTAACATAGTGATTCGGCAAAAAAGACCAATAGAATAAATGCCAGGTTTAAAAATGAAAAATAGGAAAAAGAAGAACTGGTTTCCATTTGTCTGACTGAAATTTTTCAAGGTGTTGCCCCAGTATGGCCACAGTCTGAAACAAGTAAAAGGTAAAAGTGTATCTGATCATGGGTCTCCTGGATCAGGGCTAGTGTAAGACAGTCTTTATAAAAGATGGGATAGTCATGCCTGGATTACTTTAATCCTGTACAAGCAGAATTGTTAACACACTACTGGACAAACTGCTTAGCAGGATTTCATCCATCTTCACATTCTGAGTTCAAATTCCACTGAGGTCGACTTTGCCTTTCATCCTTTTGGGGTACATGAAATAAGTACCAGTTGAGCACTGGAGTCGGTCGATGTAATCAACTTACCCCTCCCCCCAAATTGCTGGCCTTGTACCAAAACTTGAAACCAATATTATTACATATTAAAAGAAAAAAAAAAACAGACAGGCATTTATCAAAGACCATTTGTAGAAGCCATCCCGAAGCAGATATGGTGGCTTGGACAATCCTTTGGCTTAGTAATTTTTGTCAAACCATTCAACCCCAGCCAGCATGGAAAATGGATGTTAATTGATGATGATGATGATGATGATGATGATGATGATGATGATGATGATACTCGTCTTATTAGTAAGGTTTGCTCTGACATACTAAACGTAGCATGCCTACATGTTGCTGGAAATGTTGTTACCATGTATTACCTGGGTTTGGAGGCTGGCATCTTGTTCTTGTGTGGAGCGAGAGAGAGAGAGAGAGAGAGAGAGAGAGAGACCTCATGCCTAATGCCAGTTTTTAAAGACATCCCAACCCAGGGAATACAACAGGATTATTTTATTTTTGCTCAGATCTTTCACTCCTCATTGACTAAGTGCCAAGTGCCAAAGAACAGCAACTGTTGTACTCTGACCAAGTCCACCTTGACAACCTCTGCTGTGGTCATTACCAGAATTTGTAAGAGTTCCAAAATAGATTGGACAGTGCAGAGATTTCAACATATCCAGACTGTAGCACTGCTTTGGCATGAGATATTCATCAGTGCATACCAGAGCATGCAATATCTAAAGATATGCAGAAATAGACTGGACACTGGGGAAGCCGCAACATAAAACTAATCAAGCTGCACTCCCATTATGACATTCATCAGTGCATGTCATAATATGCAATATCTACATGCATACAAAATAAAACAAAGTGCAGAGTGCAACGTATCCATATTCAGCAGAGTGGAAGGAGTGCAACATGTCCAGACTCTTTTCTAATATGATGCATCACTGCAAGTTGGATTGTGCAATATTTAAGGGTATAAAACATCGGTGGCATGGAGTGGGGAGACTGGTACACATGGGCCACTGCTGGTCTTCCACAAACAATCTTGCCCAAACTTGTGCCTCAGAGGGGAACTTTCTATGCGCAATCCCATGGTCATTCATGACCGAACAGGGTCTTTACTCTTTACCTGTTACCCTTTACATAGACCAGAAAGTGGAGAGAGTGCAGCATATGCAGATAATTAATCTGCATTCTCATATAATTCATCACTGCATGTTGCTGTGCACACTGACTATGGATGTACCAAAAGAGAGAGTGCATCACGTATGGCCTGTGACTTTGCACAACATTTGATTATTGCATGCCAGAGTGTGCAGAATGCAATATGGTCCTCAATTATCTGGGGACATGTTATAAACTGGAAAAGCAGATTTTTTAGGTTGCTTCTGGTCATTTAACTCCAAACCTAAAGTATTACAGGGCTGTGGCCCTATAAGAGCTGAACTTGCAGCTACACAACAACAACAAACAATACACTGATCCTGAGTTCAAACCAGAATCCAGGCTTTGGTGTTAAATCAGATAATGGTCTATATTTATCACCCAACTAAACTACAACTGGATTGGAACTGGGAATGAAATGATCCAGGATGAACACAAGATGTCCTGTTTGATACCCTAACAATTCTACTACTGTCCAAGACTGATACTTTCTTAATCAACCCTCACAAGAATGTGTCTATAGACATGCTTCTGACTACAACTGCTCCATCACCTATACTATTGATGTATATTGGATTAATTGGTCAAACTGTCCAACTCATGCCAGCATGGAAAACGGACAATAAAGGAAGATGATAATGATACATTTTAGATTTATTAAGTCAATGAGTTTCTACATAGGTGCTGGACATACTCAGTAAAGTAGGGAACCAACCCTCAAAAATTGCTCTGCAGTCTTTGAAACAGGGTCAATTTGAATCACAGAGAGAGTTATCTACATACTGGATAGGCTCCATAGGGATTGAACCAATGTGTTTATGCTTGTGAACCCAACACCCAAACTAATAGGCCATGGGGTGGCTCAAAAGTCGCTGGAATATTTCATTTCCTAAATATTTTATAATGGTCTAATGACTTTGAGCCATGCTATGTGTGTGTGTATATATATGATAAATCTCTTTAAGGAGATTAACCCCTATTGTTAGTGTAACATAAATGTATTTTTAAGCAGATAACTGCTTTAACAAAGATTACTGACTTGAGCACTTATAGTGTTAACCTATAAACTTGCATCAATAGACGTAAATCCTCCAATTTATCATGAATTCAGCTCTGTAGCACAGAACACTTATAATGGATAACACAAACTAAATGAATAGGCAATTCAATTACTTGTTCATTTACCTTATTGTATTTTATTGCACACAAACATATACATATACATATATATATATATATATATATATATAAAATTAACCACATACATGCTCTTGATGTAATAAACTGAGATTTTAATTAGCAAAAACCTTGAAGTCTGAAGGATCCCCAACTCTACTGAGAGATATTTACAGCTGACCGTTTATGAACACGGAGGTAGGGAGATGAGTGTCACATTTCGATAAGCTTTGACTTTTGCTTATCAACGTAGCGAATGCAAGTCTGATAGGAAATTGATGTCGTCCTAAAACGAAGTGCAAACATATATCGGGCGGTTGCAGGTTGATACAGAGAATCAGCAAAGTACGTCCTGCACTAACATCATTCATTTAACTTTTTTTTTTTTTTAATGAAAAGTGACCCTGGCAGATCTCTTAAAAATGGTTGTAAGAAATTAATCATTCAACTATCCTTCTAAAATGATGGAAGGGAAGGAACTGTGGTGGACAGATAGTCCCGGGGGACTGGAATTCTGGTTTTATTGGGAAGAAAGAAAAACAAGAAGGGAAGGAAGGAGAGAATGAAAAGAGAGAACGAGAAAAAGAAATAAAGAGAGAGATGAGAGCAAGAAACTGTGATACGGAGAAAGAGCAAGAAAGAAATAGAGGAAAGAAAGAGTGAAATAAATAAATTGAGAATGTGAAAGAGGGGTATAAAAAGAGAATGGAAGGGAAGAAGAAAAAAAAAAGGATGACAGGAAGGGAGAGAGGAAACTAGGCCTTCTGTCATGCACCACCAATCTGCTTTCCTTTCTGCCTTCGCAATTGCGTGCAGTTCCATAATAGTCTTGTGGTCTTCGGGGTTCGGGGGTTATCAAGATATGCCATGCTCAACAGTCCCAACTAAGTACATGCTGTTGTGTGTCGCGTTGTATGCTGCGAATGTAACGATGAGCCAAGGTATTTGGCCTTGACCCTTGTGTTGCCATATACTGCAACATCAATATATGAGCACATGTACCACACCTCAGCTCCTCTTGTTTTCCAGTGTAACATGGGTTTTGACCGCTCTATACAAGAGTCACACCACACGCCATGTTCTACCGTTGTTGGCTCGCCTTACCTCGTTTTCATTCTTAAAAATCAGAAACACATTCCCCTATACCTTGATACTCTACTCCGGTCGCTGAAGCAGACGTTACGCCATACATCGACCCGGTCTACCTCTAAACCGCTTCTTTTAGGATATATGGAAGACTTCCCCGCTCTTCGTTATGGCGAACTGAAAATTCAAGTATAAAATATTGAGATAATAAATTCCTTGCTATGTATGTGTACCGTGCGTCTGCTCGAGAATGAGAACGTGTTTAGGACAAAGCCGTCTTAACAGCATTTTAGAACCCCGGGGAAAGCAATACACTGGAGCCTATAGTATATATTTATTGACAGCAAGCCATACCATAAAAAAAATTAGCATTGAGCTCGTAGCTCAAGAGGCCCCCGGGAAAACTGCCCAATGCGTCTATGCCTTAAGACGGCACTGATTTAAGAGTTTGGGCGTATGGCTTAGTGATTAGGATGTTGCAATCACTAGATCGTGGGTTCAATTACCGGTCCGAGCGGTACGTTGTTTTTATTTTGAATAATACACTTCATCTCACATTGCTCTGCGATCACTTCGACATCTGACGTATGCCATTTCATGCACCTGTACAGGCAATGTCGAGAGAGTGAGCTTATGTGCAGCACAAGCATTCGATCACTATAAACAAATCATCTGTGCAGGTTGTTCAGCAAGAAATTGCAGAACCATCTTTCTCCGATAGTAGATAGAGTAAAAGTTACGCCAGAGGTGTCAAACATACGGCTCATGGCAATGTTTAACTCGAGTCCTGGATCAATTTTATAAAAAGAAAAAAAATTATTTTAGATTTTAAAATATTCTTTAACATCGCTAGCATGTGCTCAGAGTCGAGTAATGAAATCAGAGCTCCTTAACCCTTTAGCATTCAGATTACTCAGTCAAATGTAATGCTTATTTATTCATATTGTTTTCAATTTATCATACATTATCTTGTAAGTTTGAGATTTCAATGATGTGATTGTTTATTTTTAGAATGACATTGTAGGGAAAGTGTGATAAACGGGTTCTGGTCAGATTGAACATAAAACAGGTAGAATATTTAGGCCTGATATGGTCGGTTTAAATACTAAAGGGTTAAGGAATGTTTTCCTTATTTCAACCAAATTAAAAAGAAGTTTATGAATCTTGAAAGATGTGGACATATTTCCACTTCGCTTCCTCTATAAATGCCGAGCCAGACAGAAGCTGGACGTTAAATGATGACGACGACGATGATGAAATACGAGTTTCCAATTTCCGAGATGCCTTGCAATGGGACCAAACCTAAGACATTTTCATAACTGTTGGGTTATGACCGAAAGAGAACGATCGCAAATGGAAGAGGCCGAAAAGGAGTTCCTCCGAAAGATCTCTGGACAGGAAGCGTAGCTCGGAGCTCGAAGAATCTTTAACAAAGCGTAAGATAGACGAAGGTTGAAGTTATTGGTCGAGGAAGGCTGCAAATAAAAAGTAACTCCATCCATATCTTGGTCTGTTAAATATAATTTATTTTTGTTACCAATCATACCATTGTCGTCTTCAAACGGAACGTGTTTTAGGAGCTGCTTTCGTCCCCATGTATCGAAGCTGCACATGGGACAGAGAGAAGGAGATGAAGCGAATACGTGTGTCTCTGTACAGTGATTGTCGGCAGCTGTTTTTTTTTAGAGCTGCTGGGACTGAAATTCCCACGCTTGCGTCCCTGTCACTGCGCATGCTCATTTAGTAAGCTCATCTAGTAAGCAGAGGGAGACTACCGGTGGAGCCTTACTACAAATCTCGGGTCGAGCCGCAATGAAAGGTCACAGAACCGGAGCTACGGACATGCAATTAGAATGTTGCAGGAAAAAATCGCAAAATGAATTCTTCAAGCCAAACCAAATGGCAAGAGACCTAAGGATAGACAAAGAGTAGGTCGGACAATATCCATAGTCTCAGTTGGTCACGCTTAGGAATTCAATCAAAAAGTCTAATGAGGGTTGCTTATGATAGGACTCTGTGGAGGAAATGCCTGAGAACCTCTATTCGCACGACCATCTCGAGAATAGTGGGCGAAAATGGATGCACTTAATGGCTTATCAAGGCCTCTTTTCTTCCTTTCTTGTTAGACTAATATTTTAACTTGCCATGTGGATAATGGTAATATATATTTTTTTATTATGGATCATAATATGCTAATGAGATACAAAATATTTATATATTTTTCAACCCTACATTCGCATTGCATCAGCATGTATGCTGGATCACTGATTCATTTTGTTGGCATAACTACAGATTAGCGCCCCAGTGAATTTGCTTTCTCTTAACTTCCTGAAAAATGCATATTAAAAAATGTTTTTTTGTAGAATTACATTTTCGACAGTGTTGATTAAGATTATGCTAATCAAATTTAGAAAACTAGAGAAGGTTCTGATAGTTCTTTTCCTGCCCCGACTTTGCTACTACTAATATCCTTTAAAAAAATTTTTTCGGATTAATATGTTTGAAACTTCAGTATTACATAATCTACAATTTCGAAAACGTATTTCTGTCAAATGTCATTTAAAAATCTGCATTATAAAGAGAGTTATGAGAAAGCAAAGTCGGGAGTGAGGAGAATGATGCGAAATCCTTTTTAAAATATTTGTTATCAACATAATCATAAGCTATACTCTCGAAAACGCATCTCTCATTAAAAAAAAAATACATTCTTCAGAAAGTTATGAAGAAAATCACGGGGCATCAATCTGTAGTTATGCCATTTTATTTAATTACTGAGGATTTTTTTTCTAAAATGGAAATATAGTTATTCGATATTATTTTCTGATTTCGTCTTCCTCTTTTACTTCTTTATGCTGTTGATGTTTAATCCAAGGTTAGACCTGACCAACCAGATCTATGATCAAAAACGTTTCAATCGTAACCATCCTATATCAGATCTATATCAGCCATGGGCAAACTGCTGAACTTTCTGAATGGCACACCTAAAGAAAAATTACCTTTATTTATTTGTAGTGTGGCCCGCTTGATGATGAACCGTTTTATGCGGCTCGCTTCTCGAAAAAAGGTTGTCCATTCCTGTTTTATACTGTTCAACATGTCTTTCATTTTCTGAGACAGTAGGGTGATCTAAGGAAGATTTAGTTGTTATTTCTAGCAATCCGAACGACAGGCATCGTGGGAACCTCGATGTAGTCGGTAGATCTGCTGAAAATAGCAACCAAATTTCCCTCAAATCCTGTTATCATGAAAGAGGATACGTTGGATGTGGTTTGGGCTCCCTGTGCATAGGGAAAAGTGGAACAGTCACGGTTGGAATACATTTAGCCATGGATCAGCTTAATCAGGATGGCTTAGGGCTAGACAACAATAATCACGTGGCTCTTTTTTTTTTTTGAATATATATACTCCCATAACTCTTACTTTTTTTTATCGACATTAGCAGGATTTGAACTGTGAACATGAAGGGAAGTACCACAAATGCGACCAAACAAGGATTTCAGCTAAAACCCAAACATGGGAGGTAACTCTGAAGTGATTACAAAGAAAGCGAAGTGGAAATCACACACACACACACACGCATATATATATATATATATATATATATATATATATATATATATGTATAGGAAAATTAGGGGAACTCAGTATAATATTATTCTTAAAATAATATTATAGCC
>JAOPUL010001697.1:35300152-35311196 GCA_027564515.1 Octopus rubescens
TATATATCTATGTGTGTGTCCTTGTGTTTGTGTTTGTCCCACACCACCGCTTGACAACCGGTGTTGGTTAGTTTACGCCCCTGTAACTTAGCGGTTTGGCAAAAGAGATCAATAGAATAAGTACTGGGGTTGATTCATTCGACTAAAAATTCAAGATGGGGCCCCAGCATGGCCGCAGTCTAATGACTGAAACAAGTAAATGGTAAAAGATAAGGCTGAAGTGAAAACCAAGTATATAGTGTGTGTTAAATTGGCAAAATATGACCATCCCCAAGTATAACATTATTTCATTATTTTGCATAAGCACCAAGAAATTTTATGAAAGTTAAATTATAATAAAGTGATTTATGTTTTTTTGTTCTGCAGTATTTTCAGAAGACCATATTTTGTCGGACAGTTTTTACCAGCTTTGTTGAAGCCACGCAGGGTAAGACTTGTTCCATCATTATCATCATCATTTAACATCCATTTTCCATACTGGCTGGGTTGAACAGTTTGATAGGAGCTGGAGAGCTGCACCAGGTGCAAATTGCCTATTTTGGCATGGTTTCTACAGCTGGATGCCCTTCCTAACACCAAACACTTTACAGAGTGTACTGGGTGCTTTATACATGGCAACCAGCACGGGTGCTTTATATGTGGCACAAGCACAGATGCTTTATATGTGGCACCAGTATGGGTTCTTTATATGTGGCACCAGCACGAGTGCCTTATATGTAGCACCAGTACAGGTGCTTTATGTGTGGCACCAGCATGGGTGCTTTATATATGGCACCAGCACGGGTGCTCTTTATGTGGCACCAGCACAAGTGCTTCTTACGTGGTAACAATGATATATTAGGACAAGGGTTTTTAGTATTGGACGTAGTTGTAAGTGGTGGTGTTGGTGGTCATAGTTGTTGCAGTGGTAGGAGTAGTGTTGTTGAAGGTAATACTTGGAGTGAGGTAGCTGTAGTGATGGTGGTGCTGGTGGTTTGAGTGTTGTTGGACAGTGGTTGGTGGTTGGAGTGGTGATTGAAGAGTTGGTGTTAGTAATGTTAGTGAGGTTGGAGCCAGATGAAGTGACTTGTGAGAGCAAGGGGACATTATTAACTCTTTAGTGTTTAAACCAGCCATATCCAGCCTAAATATTCCACCTGTTTTATGTTCAAACTGGCCAGATTTAGCTTCTCACACCTATCATACAATGTCATTGTAAAAAAAATATAATCATGTCATCAAAATGTCAAAGCTATAAGATAATGCATGATTAATTCAAATCAATATAAATAAATAAGCATTTCATTTGACAGAGTAATTTGAATGCTAAAGGATTAATAAATTATACATTTAATCTGTATTGATTATTTTATTTACTCCTGGTCTTCTTAATATTTTGATTAAGATTACCCTATATCCTCATCATTTTATGTCCACTTGCCATAGGCTAGACAGGTTATAATGGTCCGAGACAAATCAGGGAACCGTGTCTCATTCAGGGTTTAGTTTAGCATCATTTCTATGGCTTCTTGTCACATGTAAATTTTCTTGAAATATCTTTTATGAAGTGCATCTAGCTGTAGAAACTATGCCAAAGCAGACATGAGAGCTTCGCGCAGTTTTCATTGAACCATCCAACCCATACCAGCATGGAAGATATTAAATGATGAAAATGCTGATGTATATTAAGAGAATTAGCAGAACATGAAACAATGTCTTATGCTTATGTTTTCCAACCAATATCCTGTGGACCTTGCACAGCTCTTTATCATGAGATGATTGTAAATGAGCATCATCCTCATACAGGTGATGTTGTTCATCTCCAGTCTTCCTTGAAAAACCATGGGGAAATATTACTTTATTTGCAAACAGGTGAAGGTTGGTGGCAGGAGAGGCATCCGGCCATAGAAAATCTACCTTGAAAAATTCCATCTGACCCATGTAAGCATAGAAAAGCAGATATTAAGTGATGATAATGAAGTATTATACCCAAAGGTCCATGCATGTTATCTGTTACTTTAACAAGTCATTTGTATATTTTGTTCATCCTTACATGTGTGGTTGTCATATACACCCTTCTACACTCATGATCTCAAGTTTTATTTCCTTCTTTTCAGCTTCCCAAGATTGCTGACTCTAGAATGAAGTTTATTAAAGCATTAAGAGAGTGAGTTTATTATTAGTCTAATATATATTTACAGATGTCTGTGTATTTGTATGTCTGTGCATTTGTATGTCTGTGCATAATGCCATTGAGTGAATGAGATGGGAGAGAAAGAAACAGAGAAGCAAAGTGAGGAAGTGGCTCTTTACTTTTCCTCCTCCATTTTCTCATTCGTCACAACATTTTTCGATACAGGGAGAAATGTAAATAGTGTGTGTGAGTGAGTTAGAAAGAGAGAGAGAGAGAGAGATAGTGAAAGAAACAGACATAGACTAAAAGAGAGGAAGAGAGAATGTGTGAGCGAAAGAAACACAGAATGAGAAAAAGACAGAGAAGAGAGAAAGAAACAGAGAGAGAAAACAAGTTTCTATTGGAGAAGTTGAAACAGAGAGGGATAGGGAGAGAGAAAGAGAGAGACGCTAATGTTTGATACTGTATGTATGTTCTATAGGTGAAGGTGAAAGAAAGCCGGCACAAAGACAGGGGGATAGCAGGAGAGAAAGAGACGCTGATGTATGTGTGTGTGTGTGCATGTGGCGTTCCACAATCACCATTTATTTCAATCACTCTTGTGAAGATATTCACATAACTTTCACTCCTTTTTTCATTTAATCCCCATTTTAATTTTCAAAAACGTTTCCGAGAAAAATATCCGAGAAAAATATTCTCACTCTCTACAAGAGACATGGTAGGTGTAGATGATCAGTATTCTACAGTGAACCACAGACAAGTACAGGTAGCCAGAGACAAGTACAGGTAGTCACTAGAGACACAAGGACAGCAAAAACATGAAAATGACCTGAAGGAGAGCTGCTGCACGCAGGGCCAATGAGTCACAAGAGGCACGGGAAAAACGGTTAGAACAATTACGTCAATAAAATGCAATCCGCAGGAGCCAAGAGTCAAAAAGTGAAAGAGAAAAACTTTTAAAGGATGCGCAAGACAAAGACAAGCTACCAGAGTTGCCAATGAGACAATAGGTCAGCGAGAGATGAGACAAAAAAAAAAAACAGAAGCAAACAGTTGCTGCAAGACTTTGCCAATCCTCAGAGGAACGACGTAAGCATCTTGATCAAGATAGGCTGAATACGTTTGACAAATGAGTTGCACCTTTTAAGGAGACTTGGAAAAGATCAGCTTTCAACTATGATCCAAAACATGATTATTCTACAGGGAAATTGATTGATATTGGAGCAATGTCAAAAGAGTGTAGTTTTTATATAGGAAAGAAATGGGAAAGAGAAACCACCAGTATGTATTGTGGTGGAGGAACGGTTGTTTTTTACCGACGTTTGGTACACCCCCAGATACTTTGAAAGCATTGCTTTTGGGAAACACACCAAGAAGCATGCACTTCTTGAAAATATTAGGAATTATAATTCTGATTTCCAAATGACCGCCTTTGGTAGCAGTATTATAAAAGAAGGGAACATGAAGCCAACTTATAAAGTTCAAGGTCAAACATACCATCATATTGCATCTTTGTTGCCAACTGAAAGTAAAAATCCTCAGTTTTTACAGTTATATTTTGTGGCAAATTACAAGGAGCAGGCTTTGCAACGGTCATTTAACCTTCCAAATTTGAAAGAGTTAATCTCTGATCTTCATGATATGATGCATGCAAACAATAGCTACATTAGAAGCTTCAAATTTGCATTGGAATGTGCACCACCCACTGAATACAAGATAGTTATTGATGCAGACAAAAAGCCTATTGTCGAGCACAGAGGCCGCTACAATGGCCGTGCTGCAAGTGAAGTAGCAGCAATTATCGCAATCGACTAGTATGGGAAGAGAGATATTATTATTCAAGGAAGAGGAAATAAAATTCAGCGGATAAATGCAACCCACCGATCATATGATGAACTCCAGTATCCATTAATCTGTGTATTTGGCCAAAATGAATATCACTTTAGTATTTTTAAAAAAGCAGATGTTAACACAAGAGCTCCTGCACTGACAAAAACATAAGCTGCATGGAATTTTATGCTTATCTTTTCATATTAGGAGAGCAAGACTTCAATATTCTTCATCGTTCACATGAGCTCTTCCAGCAATTTGCAGTTGATATGTATGCAAACATTGAAGTAGAAAGGCTTCTTTACATTAGAACATATCAGAAATAAGTGTACAAAGAACTACCCACGACCCTCTGTACAAGAAAACCAAACTGGAGAAGGTGGCTACCCACTTTACAGGAGAAGAAAACCTGGGCACGGTGGATTTACTTCGAAATAAAAATGAGAAATGGGTGGGTTGACGATCGGAAAGTTGTACTCTATTGTCCTCGTCTTACAAAAACGTTCAAATCCCATATCAATGTTGAATTTTACAACTTTGTTAAGTCTATTAAGTATGTTTGCAAATATAAACAAAGGTTTAGATGATGCAACATACACTCTTATGTAGAATGGCAGTCAGCAGATAAATAAACATGACGAAGTTGCACAGTATGGGAGAGGAAGATACATCAGTAGCAATGAGGCTTTTTGGGGCGCATCTTCAACTTTCCCATTCATGAGAGGCAGCCAGCCATCATTCATCTGAGTGTATATCTAGAAAATGGCCACAGAGTTATCTTTATAAAACAAACAGCCTTGCAACTACACTTACTGCCTTTTTTAAGTTGTGTCAAGTCTATGAAGATGCAGGAAAACTCCTTTTACCTAGAAATACCCAAGTACTACACTTGGAGAAACAATAAATGACACAAAAGGAAATGTGGAGCTGACACTCTTACAAGAGTTTACAGTGTCCACCCAAGCCAAGCAGAATGCTACTATTTATGGCTCCTTTTGCATGAAGTACTCCAAGATTAGAGGAGAGTAAATGGTTATGTGTTTGAAACTTATAGGGAAGCATGCTATCAAAAGGATTTTTAGAAAATTATGAGCATTGGGACCTTGCATTAACTGAAGAATCAGTATCAGATTCTCCAAGGAAACTCCGTAACCTTGAACATGTGTTAAGTTGGCAGTCCCCTACAGCTTTGGATGAAACATCGTGAGGACATGGCTGAGGACTTAAAGTATGCAGTTCAACAGGCAAACCCAAATATCAATATTCAGTTCTCTGAAACAATTTTTAACCAAGTACTGATTGAAATTGAGGATCAAGTTTTGGCCATGAGAAGCAAACATTTACAAGAGTCTGGCTCTGGACTGCCAAAAACAAACCCTCAAATTAGTGATTTAACTTCAAGAGACATGGCAAGGGAGACAAATTATGACATCACAGATTTGGCTGCATTTGAGAATGAACATGAACCTAAACTTCTTCCAGAACAACGCTGCCTCATATGATAAAATTATTTCGTCAGTCAGAGAAAAAAACGGAGGAATTTTCTTTCTTGATGCTCCTGGTGGCACAGGTAAAACATTCATAACAACATTGCTTCTCTCCAAGGTAAAGCAACAAAAAATAATTGCAGTTGCTGTAGCATCGTCTGGCATTGCTGTCACCCTTCTCCCAGGAGGACGAACAGCTCATTCTGCTTCTAAATTACCACTAAACCTGGTCACAAATGACAGTCCAATTTGTAACATAAGCAAAGGTTCAGGTTCAGCAGAAGTGCTGTGCCAATGCCACCTGATCATTTGGGATGAATGCACCATGTCACATAGAGGTGCAATGGAAGCTCTTGATAAGACCTTACAGGACAGAAGAGGCAACAATAAATCTATGGGAGGAGTTACATTAGTTCTATGAGGAGACTTCAGACAGACCTTACCAGTCATCCTGAGAGGAACAAGGTATGATGAAATAAAAGCATACATTAAGTCTTCACATTTATGGAATAAAGTACAGAAATTCTCCTTCAATACTAACATGCGAGCTTTATTACATGGGGACCAATGTGCAGAACAGTTTTCAACCTGGCTCCTCCAATTAGGAAATGGGAATGGTGATGGGAATGGTGATATCATTTGATGGGAATGGTGATATCAATTTGGCTCATATCGATATCATGGTGAATTCCCCAGCTGAATTGAAGAACAGGGTATTTCCAGACTGAAGTAATAATTACAATTCACATAAATGGTTGTGTCAAAGAGCAATTCTTGCTTCAAAAAAATGAGACAGTAGCAAGGATTAACCATGAATTAATGAATAAGATTCGAACAGTTATTAAGGAGTACAAATCAGTTGATTCAATCCTTGATGAAAATCAAGCTATCCATTACCCAACATAGTTCCTTAATTCTCTTGAGCTACCTGGAACTCCTCCACATAAACCTTTTCTGAATGTAGGAATCCCAATAATGCTTCTAAGAAATTTAGGTCCTCCTAAAATATGCAATGGGACAAGGTTGATTGTGAAGACACTATCACCTAATGTGATAGAAGCTACCATCATCACTGGGTGTGCCTCTGGGGGAAAGGTTTTCATTTCAAGAATTCCAATCAAACCAACATACATGCCATTTGAGTTCAAACGAACACAATTCCCAGTGCGACTTTGCTTCGCAATGTCTATTAATAAAGCCTAAGGTCAGACTTTGAAATCTAACGGCATGCACTTAACTGAGCCTTGTTTTTCTCGTGGTCAGTTTTATGTTGGTTGCTTCAGGGTTGGTAGTTTGCAAGACTTATTTGTCTATGCTCCAAACCAGAAAACAAAGAATGTTGTTTACCCAGAAGCTCTAACGTAATTTCTTTCAACATATGTAATAGAATTTTGTATTTTCATTTTTAAAAAATTTTTTTTTTTGTATTATTAATTCAGAATTGATTTCATCATGTATCCCAATTGAAGAATAAATTGAATTTAGAATAACAGATTTCTATACAACATATTTTGCTTTTTTCTTCTAATATATAAGGAACAATTTCATTCCCGGGCAATGCCGGGTGCCTCTGCTAGTTATACATAATAGCTAAAGTTTAGTTTTTTAACTTAAGCTTTTAATTGCATATCTTATTCAGTCTTCAACTATACATCTCCCCTCATATAACAGGTAAATATTCTAAGCAACAATTAGTTATTAAGTAGAATATGACTCAAAATTTAGCTTGATATATCATATTACCAAATGTTAGTTATATATTCAGAACTGCATACACATTTTATTAACATAATAAATGGAAAATGGACATTAAATGATGATGATGACGATGATGACGATGATGATGATAGATGATGATGATGATGACGATGATGATGATGACGATGACGATGACGATGATGATGATGATGATGATGATGATGAATAAACGCAATTTTGTACTCTTCACATGAACTGTATTCTCTTGTGCAAAGATATATGTTAAAAATATTAAAAAAAATATTTTTGAACATTTTTGCATACAGAAATCTACTAGAAGCTTACATTTGCAATAATTGATGCTTCCCAGCAACTGTCAAGTAGGCGCCTTCTAAGATGTACCAACTGCAATAACAAAAAGTCAAAATTATTCATTTTTAGAAAAGTTGTTTTAAAACCATTATTTTGAATACTAAAGGGATAAAAATTCATATTTGTATTTCTATGCAACTATATTTATGCTGTTGAATAAATCCGAGGTAAGTCCATAACCTGATTTATATTTCTGGTTGAAACTATTACATATCATTTATGTTGCTAATGCACTTGAGAAAATAAACACAACATTCCATTTTCTTCATCATTGTGAGGCTTTATGCCTTTAATATTACCTTTCACTCTTCTGGGGTTGAAGAATAATGACCTGTCAATTAGTGAGGCTGATGTAACCAACTATACCCCACTGCCAAAATTTGTGGCTTTGTACCCAAGGTAGAAATATTTGTTATAATTTCATTTATATCCATCATACAGAGACAGAGGCCAAGAGAAATTATGACAAGAATATCAGATTATATCTGCAAAAAATAATTTGACAAAGTTAAAGTATAAACATATAATATTCAATAGGTTACATGCTACAATATAGTTTTGAGTCAGGTTTCCATGTAGACAAAGGATGAAGGCAGTGCTGGTAAGAAATTACTTTTATATTTTGTATGGCTTGAAGTCATAAGCTTTTATATTAACCTGAACGCATTGATTGCATCTATGATTATTGATGTCTTCATATGCCATAGTTTTGATATCACCATTTCTCAATTTTTGTATTTGGCTAGTTTATGAAACTCCTTCACAGAGACATTATTGCTTGAGGGATGTTTATATTTTCAGTTACTGGTGTACAGGTTAGCTATTTTACAAACAATACCAGACCATTATCATATCCACGAAAGAGATTCTCCTGATTAGAACAGTATTTTAGATTTATCAAAGTCAATTCACAATTCCCAGTTCCAAATAAATACTCTCTATGAGCCAAGAGATAAACTATAAAACATGTCTTTCTATTAATCACTATAGTGAAAATCATAATACAGAGGTAAGTTATGAGTAAACCGAGATCTTAACATCACTTCATTTCCAGTGTGAACAACTTCATGTCTGCTGCTAATTTTCTCGAAAAGTTTGAAAACTAAAACTTTCCATTTTTATTTCTTCAGACCTACGAAATAGAGTTTTCATATTTATTGAAGCAATCATGAATATGAGTTATTCTTTAAGCAAAGAATTTTTCAAATTAAACTGTAATAAGTAAGTAAAAATATTATTTAGGATAGAAATATATGATGGTATATACCTCAAGCGCGCGTTTTATTTCATTGATGTAGTATAATTGTTTGTCAGCATGGCTTTTTCCGGACATATCAGTTGAAGTAATGATGCTAGACACTAAATCACTCATAAACTGAGGGTCTTCAATATAGGTATCAATGAATATCTGTAATAAATACAGCATTTATGATAGGAATATTTCAAGAAGCATTCAATGGCAGCAAATAGTAACATTAAACAACTGAAATAAATTTTAAAATGGGTGTCAAAGAAGTGAATTAAATAGGAGGTCAAAGAGAGAAACAAGAGAATACAAGCTGAAAAGGAACCTCTTTAACAGAGTTCTTATTTTTTCCCAAGCAATGCTAGGATATTGTACTCATGATCACGAGATTGTGGTTTCAATTCCATGAGCGGGCAGTGCATTGTGTTTTTGAGTAAAAAACACTTCATTTCACATTGCTCTGCAATCACTTCAACATCTGATGTGTGGCACACTGTGCACCTGTACAGGTAATGTTGATTTGAATGAGGGAGTGATCTGATGTACAGTACAAACATTTGATCACTATAAACTAATCATCTGTGCAAGTTGTTCAGCAAGAAATTGTGGAATCCTCATTTGTCATCTACGACAGGAGAGTTCATGATGTATGTGTGTGTGTGTGTGTGTGTGTGTATGTGTGCACGTGTGTGTGTAAGTAAGCATTGAGAGAGTGTGGATATACCTTTTACCTTTTATTAGTTTCAGTCATTAGATTGCGGCAATGCTGGAGCACCACCTTGAAAAAGTTTTAGTCAAATGAATCAACCCCAGTACTTAACTTTTGTTAAATCTGGTACTTATTCTACCAGTCTTTTTTTGCCAAACTGCTAAGTTACAGGGACATAAACACACCAACACTGGTTGTCAAGAAGTGGTGGTGGACAAACACAGACACAACGATACACACACACACACACACACACACACACACACACATATATATATATATATACATGATGGGCTTCTTTCAGTTTCTGTCTATCAAATCCAAGGCTTTGGTCAGCCCAAGGCTATAGTAGAAGACATTTGTCCAAGGTTCCACACAGTGGGACTGAACCCAAAACCATGTGGTTGGGAAACAAGCTTCTTCCCACACAGCCACACCTTTCTTTTTTAAAGGCTTAGTCAGAGGTGGTAAGACATCCATGGCCATTGCTAAGACTTCAAAACTGATGGAAGAAAAGGAAAGGGGAAATTGTGTTTAATAAATTGTTGTAGCAGGAAATGTTGTATCAAGAGATCACATTAACTTCAGACTGAATCACTCATCAGAATGATTGTACCATAGTATACTCTACAGAAAGCAGATGCCCTTCCTTTCATCAAACCTCACCTGTTTCCAAGCAAAGTAACACTGTCCATGGCCAGACACATTTTTCACAGAAGACCGGAAATGACAACATTGCTCATTAACAACCATCATAAGGATACACACAAATACACCAGCACAGACATATACATACTTACACACACACACACACACACACATGGCTGTGTGATAAGCAGTTTGCTTCCCAACAACATGGTTTCAGGTTCAGTTCCACTATGTGGCATATTGGGCCAGTGTCTTCTACTATAGCCCTAGGCTGACCAAAGCCTTGTGAGTGGAATGATAGGTAGAAACTGTATACCTCTATGTCTTTGTGTTTCTCCCCAACCACTGCTTGACAACAGGTGTTGGTATGTTTATGTCCCCATAACTTAGTGATTCAGAAAAAAGAATAAGTACCAGACTAAAGGTAAAAAAAATAAGATTTGACTAAACCCCTCAAGGTGGTACCCCAACATGGCCACACCCAATGACTGAAACAAGTAAAAGATAAAAGATATATATGGTGGGCTTCTTCCAGTTTCTATCTACCAAATCCACTCAGGTTTTGGACAACCCAGAGCTGTAGTAGAAGTCCCTTGCCCACGGTTCCACACAGTGTGACTGAAACCAAGACCATAGCCATACTTGTGCCTTATATATATATATAATCTGTTGCATTGTTGAGCTGTTGTTGATTAAACCAGCAACATTACCAAATCTGCTTGGTGAGTAGGGTTGTCCCTGGACACTCTGCAGGATGAAAAGCAGGACCTATCAAAGGACAAATCAACTCAAGAGATTCAATGGCCATCCACTAATGTGATATATATATATATATATATATATTTTATATATATGTAGGCGCAGGTGTGGCTGTGTGGTAAGAAGCTTGTTTCCCAACCCCATGGTTCCGGGTTCAGTCCCACTGCATGGCACCTTGGGCA
>JAOPUL010001697.1:35411085-35422693 GCA_027564515.1 Octopus rubescens
TGTATGTATGTATGTATGTATGTATGTATGTATGTATGTATGTATGTATGTATGTATGTATGTATGTATAATTTATAGATATATGTGTGTGTGTGTGTGTTAGTGAGGGGGATAGAAATTAATCTCTCCTAGATCTAAGTTAATTCATTCACAATCTATAATACATTCACAGCCACTTTAGCTCCATTTCTCAGATGTACATAGCTTTATCTTTATTTATCTTGTACATTTGTGTGGTTTTCTTATGTTGTTATCAGTTGGAATGGATTAAGTAAAAAGATTATTTGAATGTCTCTTATCCTCACTTATATCCTCTATTTCTTAGCTTAGAAAACCTTTCTTAGTTGAGACAACAATCAAGACTTATGCCGCATCACAGCACTTTTTATTAATTCTTATCAATTTCTTTTAGATATTTTCATTGCTTAAAGGCGAGAATATTGTCACATTGATATGTGACTTCTGATTCAGAAATCAAGAATTCATATCCAACTGTTGATATGTCTTTGAATAAAAGTACTTCAAACCAAGTTGCTTTGGATTAATCAGCTTGAGAATAAGTTTTAGATGCATCTGGGTAAAGTTACCTGTTATAGATTAGTGTACTATCCTGGCTGAGATTTGTTTCGTATCTATTATAAAATCTTGAGTTAAGCATTGATGTGGCTCTAGGGAGGGTTAACTTTTAAGTATCTACATTAAGTGCAGGCATGGCTGTGTGGTTAAGAAGCTTGCTTCCCAATCACGTGGTCTTGGGTTCAGTCCTACTGCATGGCACCATGGGCAAGTGTCTTCTACTATAGCCCTAGGTTGAGTAAAGTTTTGTGAATGGATTTGATCGATGGAAATTAAAAGAAGCCTGTCGTGTGTGTGTGTTTGTGTGTACCCTTGTCTTATCATATGATGTTTATAAATGAGCATCACTGTATACAAGTGATGTTTTCCACAGAAAATTGGAAATAAACATGTTTGGCCATGAGGAAATATTACCTTTCTTGGAAACAAGTGAGGGTTGGTGACTGGAAGAGCATCCAGCTACAGAACATCTGCCTCAACAAATTCCTTCTGCCTGATGCAAACAAGGAAAAGTGGACGTTAAATGATGACTGATGATGATTACTAAGATCTGTTTCTTGACATATGAAGGTGCATGACCTGATGGTTAGGCTGTTGAACTTACAATAATAAGGATGTGGGTTCGATTCCTGGACCATGGATCTGTGGTGCATTATGTCCCTTGGCAAGGCACTTTACATTGCTCCAGTCTACTCGTGTGTCAAGTGCAGAGTGGCACCTCACAGACTATTTGTCCATAATCTTGGGCAAGTGTCTTCTACTATAGCCTTGGGCAGAACAAAGCCGTGTGAGTGGATTTGGTAGACGGAAACTGAAAGAAGCCCGTCATTCATATATATATATATATATATATATCTATGTGTGTGTATCCTTGTGTCTGTGTTTGTCCCCCACCACTGCTTGACAACCGGGGTTGGTTAGCTAATGTCCCTGTAACTTAGTGGTTCGGCAAAAGATTGATAGAATAAGTACCAGGCTTGAAAAAATAAGTAGTGGGGTCGATTCATTCGACTAATAATTTCAAGGCGGCGCCCCAGCATGGCTGCAGTCTGATGACTGAAACAAGTAAAAGATAAAAGATACTGGATAATGATCTCTTAACACACAGCATCAGATAATTTTTAAGTCTGAGTTTCTCTCTTTTCTTATCAGAAACTCAACTTTTGAATTTACATTAAATAATACTCTTAATCCTCTAGCATTTAAATTAGCCATATCCAGCCCAAATATTCTACCTGTTTTATATCCAAACTGGCCAGATCCTGCCTCTCAGACTTACCTTACAATGTCATTCAAAGAATAAACAATTACATCATTGAAATCTTAAAGCTATGAGATCATGCAGGATTAATTCAAAACAATGTGAATGAATAAGCTTTTCATTTGTTAGAGTAATCTGAATGCTAAAGGGTTAATATTCCTTTCTAATCATTTGTAGCTATTATAAGAATGCTTTTACTCTTTCGTTTCAGTCTTTGAACTGTGGCCATGCTAGGTCATCACCTTGATGGGTTTAGCTAATGAAATCGGCTCTCAGTCCCTATTTTAAGTCTGGTACTTATTCTATCAATTTTTTTTTTGACAAACTGCCAAGTTAGGGAGATGGGGAAAAACCAACTGGTGGTAAGTGTTGGGGATCAATCGCAAACCTACATACCTCTCTCTCTCCCTACCTCACTTCCTGTGTATGTGTGTGTTGATATATATATATATATATATATATATAAACACACACACATACTTATACTCACGCACTTGCATGTACACATCAGGCTTCTGCACATTTCCTGCCTTTCAAATTCACTCACAAACCTTTATTTGGCCTAGGTCTGTTGTGGAAGATGCATGCCCAGGGAGCCACACAGTGTGAAACTGAACCTGAAAACCTCTTCACCACACAGACGTCCCTGCATTTATGAACTATACATTTTTAACTGCTAAACTCTATCACTTTTCACAAATACATCATACTAATACAGGATGCAAGCGCTATGCAGTGTTTTCTCCATGAAAAAATACAGCATATTTGAACTGGTAACAAGCCTGTACATCATACTAATATACAGGCATATATTTTGAACAGTTATTGTGAATTGACTGCTAAGTCAGTTGTAAACAATTTTTGCAATATTAGACAACATTTTAAGCAATTTGAAGCTGAAAAGTGCAAGATTCACCTAAGGATTTTTTTCTCTATTCTATTATTCCCACACAAGTTCTTTTGGACTACTGAGATAGATTATCTTACTATACTTTTCTATGATCCGGCTGATCAGTTAAGTGGTACTATAATGTATTTCATACTCTGAAATCTTAACAATCAATTGATAATTTGATTCATGGAGGTAAATTCTCAATTGCGTACACCAAACCATGGCTGGACATTACGTAGGAAATCCTTCTTACAAACATCAAATTACTTTAAAATTATCCTATAGTGTGAACATAGCAGTATGCACAAGCATGCACACTCCTACACAGCTTAGAGGGAACCCTGTATTACTAGTCTAGATTTGAACTAAATGACAAGTGCCATGCTTATGTAGCTCTCTTATATTTCTGTCCAATGTCAAACCACAATAATTTTCTCACTGATGCCAACCATTTAGCAGAACTTTACAGGTTTTTAAGTTGGTCTTTCAAAGTCTCAGATTAATTTTAAAACAAAACACAAATTATATTGTGAGGCCATTTTTAGTGTTTGCTAATTGTTATCAACAGAGAGAGAGAGTTAGCATGAGATTATCTATCTATAAGGTTGTTGCTATCACTTCAAGAAGTTAATAAACCACTTCTCCATTACCTCATACTCGATTACCTGTACCAAGCAGTGACTAGACCACTTAAATAACACAACTTATTATTTACTTTCAGATAAACTAATCAGTGTTCTGTTGTTCATCTGTTGTTTTGTCTCCTCTCATCAATCTCCATGTTCAGTCTCTATGGAGTTACTTTACTCACCTGGATATATATTTTATCTTTATTTATCTTTTACTTGTTTCAGTCATTGAACTGTGGCCATGCCTCCAAGGGTTTTAGCCAAAGAGATCGATCTTACTACTTATTCTATTGGTCTCTTTTGACGAACTGCTAAGTTACTGGAATGTAAACAAACACTAGTTATCAAGCAGTGGTGGGGGACAAACATTACATAAACACACACACACATAAATACACACACATACATAAATACACACACATGCATAAATACACACAGGTATGCATGCGCACACACAATCATCATCATAGTGTCCACTTTTCTCTGCTTGCATGGGTTAGATGGTGTTTATGTAAGGCAGATTTTCTACAGCTGGATCCCTTCCTGTCACCAATCATTACCTTATTTTTCCAAATAAGGCAATATTTCTCATTGGCCAGATATGTTCATGCAGAACATTGGAAATGGATGACACTGCTTGTATGACTTTGACACTCATTTACAACTATCACGCAATGTCAAGACAAGGAGATGCACACTCACACGCACGCGCACGCACATACACACACACACACATACACACACATAATGGGCCTTTTTCCGGTCTTGTTTCCATTTCCGTCTATCAAATCCACTTACAAGATTTTGGTCAGCCTGGGGCTATAGTAGAAGACACTTGCCTAAGGTATTGAACAGTGAGACTATACTTAAGGCCACATGGTTGGGAAGCAGACATTGTAGTGATGTTGATTCCTTTCCAATAATGTTTTCCCTCTCTATCTTATCTGTTATGCTTTAACTGTTGCACTGATTTAAAAAAAATATTTTCTTTTTCTTTTTATGATAGTTGTCCTAATCATTGTCTTTTTTTTTATGTTCATTTTTTTCCATACTGGCATGGGTTGGTCAAAACTCGTTGAGACAGTAGTCTATGGGCAAGATGTCCTTCCTGATTCCAACTCTAGTTTTCAAGTAAGGTCTTGTATTCCATGTCTTCACTCATTGAATTACTGCTGGATATGTTTATGAGTGACATAAACAACCACTGCCAAAGGATCCTCCTCCTCTCCCTCATCATTAATGTCCACTTTCCATTGGTTGGTGGATGGTTTGACAGGATCTGGCAAGCTGCAGGCCTGGATTGAGTTTCAATATCAGCTTTGACATAGTGTTTATGGCTGGATGCTCTTCATAGTGCTAACTAGCATTAGTGAGGTTGCCAAGTAACTTTACAAGAAAAGAAAAGAACAGGAAGAAGGAAAAAGGGAGAAAAAGAAAAGAACCGCTTCGACTGAATTGTAGGGGGGTTAGTATTTGAGAGAGGTGGGGGCAGTGGTTCTATGCCAGGTGTTGAGAGGCTAAAGAATGGTGGAGGGACAAGCTCAGATGACTTGCTATAGAAGAGATACAAGGCTACTTCACATTATATAAGGTTGAATGGGAGTAGCTGAAAGGAAGCAGACACACACACACACACACACACACACACACACGTGCCCATGTACGACCTGCTTCTATCTACCAAATTTCACTCTCATGACATTGGTCAGCTTGAGGCTATAATGGAAAATCCTTACAAGATGTCATACAGTGCGATCAAACCCCAAACCATGTGGTTGTGAAGCAAACCTCTTAAGCACACAAACTCCATACCTGCCCCTGGTAGTGTATGTGTTAAACTGATTTAATCCAGATTAAATCAGGGTGCATCGCTCAGAGATCAGGGAGTCTCTTCAGGTTGAATTGCTACTTCTCTGCATTGAGAGACTACAGCTCCAGTACTATGGACATGTGATTAGAATATGTTGTGGGAAAGAATCACACAGACACATTCTTTAAGCTGAGCCAACCAGCAAGAGACCTAGGAGTACACTAAGAACAAGACAGGTGGATAATATCCATAGTCTTAGTTGGTCATGCTTGGGAATCCAGCCAGGAAGTGTTATGTTGGTTGCTTCTGATAGGAGCTTTTGCAGAAGGCACCTGAGGGCTCTACCCCAATAACCCTCCCAAGAATAGTGGGTAGAGAAAATGGATGGATAGTTGAATAGTTACTTGAATTTTTAATTAGTTTAAATTTCAGAGTTATCTACTCTGCTATTTTTGGTCAGAATGAATCATTAAATTAATGAATTAATTGTATTTTCCTTTTTTTTCCTCACTACAATTTAATTTTGGTTCACTATATGTTAGCACCCATTTAAACTAGATCCTATTTCATTTGTTCTCTTACTGCTTTGATTTCAAATCTTGCTGTATATAACATTTGGCTTTCATCTCTGAGTTAGTGCTCAGTAATTACCTATAATGTATTATCCCCCTTTAGAATTTAAGCCCTATATCTGGCTCAAATATTCTACCTGTTTTATGTTCAAACCAGCCAGATTTGGCCTCTCACACCTATCCTACATTGTCATTCTAAAAATAATCACATCATTGAAATCTCAATGCTACATAATACACGATTAAATTCAAAGCAATGTGAATAAATAAGCATTACATTTGACAAAGTAATCTGAATGCTAATAGGTTAATAATATATCACAAAAATTCATCATATCTGCACCTTCTTCTGGTTCCCACGTAGAGAAACATGTTTCACTTTTTTCTTTATCTTTTAGACTGGAGAGAAGGCAGTGTCAATGACCTTATAAAATAGGATTTTCAAGACTAGTAAGAGGGAGAGAAAGAGAAAATTTTCCTCAAATCAAGAGATCAATCCTGAATGCTTTCAACAGAGGGGTCTCCACTAAAGGCTTATAACTGTATAAACTAGGAGTACAAGAGACCCAGTGAGTTCAGAGACAGGCTGAAAAATTAAAAGCTCTATATGTCACAAATGCACAATATTTAACATTAATGAAATAAATTCCTTCAAATGCAAACATGACTATGTGGCAAGAAGTTTGCTTCCCAACCACATGGTCTCAGGTTCAGTCTCAGTGTGTGGCACCTTGAGCAAGTGTCTTTTCCTCTAGCCTCGGGCCGACCAAAGCAGTATTTGTGTTACGCAATATCCACTTTTAAGTGGTGATTTTTTTTTTTACCTTTGGGTATTAACAATGCCTCTGTCACTCTATGTATTTTGTGAGTGAATTTGGTAGATGGAAACTGAAAAAAGCCCTCGTGTGTGTGTTACTGTCTTCTTGCCTTGATTTCATGTGATAGTTGTAAATGAATATCACTGTCATGCAAACAATGTCATTCATTTCCAGTCTTCCATGGAAACATGTTTGGTCATGGAGAATATTACCTTAATTGGAGAGGGTTTGTGACAGGAAAGGCATCCAGCAGTAGAATATCTACCTCAACAAATTCCATCTGACTCATGCAAGCATGGAAAAGTGGATGTTAATATGTTGCCCAGAAGGTTTCTAAGAAGTAATTGATAGCTTCTCTTAGCAAGCTGACCTAATCAACAGAGCTCTGGGTGTTCCAAAAGCACAGTACACCAAAGTAAAGAGTTCCTACGTACACTTTTTTGATTTATCTGGCTTAAGCCACCTTCTTGCTTATTTTGAGGCCTTTTAGTTCTAGTTTTTCTTTAGTTTTTTGAATTTCTTCTCTTATTCCTTGACAGATTCAGTTATGAGAACTAGGTCACAAGGCATAGGGGAGTTCCCATAGATAGCAGGTTTTAAACTTCTCTGTTATGGCCTTGAGGATTATAGTAGCAAAGAGGTAGCTGAGAACAATATCAGTACTGACAGCACACACACACACACACATTTATATAATATCAGTGCAAACATCCACATTATAATGTTGTTAATGTAAGTATTGCATTGTCCAAAATGTTCATTCACTTTTTTAAAGAAAAATAAGACATAAATTTTAAACATAAAGCGATTTATTCAATCCATGATATAATTGCCGTTTCGTTTCAATATCTTCTGCCATTTTGTGGGCAGATCCATTATTCCCTGCTCAAAGAATTTCCTCTTCCAGGTGAATTTTTAGATCCTCTTTAGAGCTGAAGGTCTGGCCATTCAATGAATTTGGAAGAGATGTTGGGTGAATAGGGAGGGTGAGGCAAAACTTCCCAGCCAAGCCCCAGTAACGTCTGTCAAGTCTGCAAAGAAGTGTACAGTCTGGTATTGTCGTGATGAAAGACAATGCCCTTATAATGGACAAGTTCTGGAGGCTTCTGGTGGATTGCTGTGTTTAATTTGTCCAACTGGTCATAGTACACATCCTAAGTGATGGTTCTGTCCGTAGGAAGAAGCTCGTAAAGGACAATACCCTTCCAATCCCACCAAATTGAAAGTATAACCTTCTTTGGGTGAAGTCCTGCTTTGGAGGTCGTTTGTAGTGATTTACCATGCTTCTCCCATGATCATTTGCAATTCTCCCATGATCGTCTGCAATTCACATCTATAAAGACAATACATTTTTCATCCTCCTTCACCATACTCTTCTAAAAGAAAGATTGTTTTCTTCATGCATCTGTAACAAATCACAGATGAACATTCGTTGGGTCATGTTCTCCTCATTCAATTGATGTGGGGCCCAAACATCGGGCCTGCTGACATAACCAAGTTGATGCAAATAGTTTTCAGCACTTGATTTGGATATTTGGAGAATATCTGATGATCATTATGATTGTATAATGGGGTTTGGTCTCAGCTAACTTCACTTTGTCGCTGTTAATCTCAGTTTGCTGGCCAGAGCAAAGTGCATCTTGAAGGGGAAAAATTTCCTGATTGAAATCTTGAAAAACCACTTACAGCACAAACATTCTGTAACAGCGTTCTTTCTGTACAAGGTACATATCTTCCTGCAGGTTTCCACTGCTTTCTTGTCTATTTTAAAATAAAACAAATGCATGACATATCACTGTTCGTTTTGGTTTCCCATTTTCAAGGTGATCACAAATGCACAAAATATAGCCTGTCTTGTCGCAAGTTTGCGTCGATCTGTTAGTGCGTCAGGTATCTAAGGAGTATGCATGCGCAAAGGAAAAAAGCGAACAAACCTTTTGGCCAACCCAATATATTCGTATATATAACTGAACATCAGCCCTTATATATATTTTTATTATAATATACTTACATATATTGAGCATATGTGTGTATATAGTAAAAAAAAAAAAGTATGATGGAGATGTGTCTGGGCATAGTCTCAAGGTTTAAGAAAGTAGGTAAAAGAGTGGATAGGGACAGAAGATCAAAGATGGTTGGAAGGGTAGATTTGTGAGTGTAAAAGGGGAGTGGAGATGGTTAGAAATGGGGATAGAGCTGAATGGGGAAAATGGGCAGAGAGGTGGTCAGTGGAAAATTTCAAAGGGGGGGGGGGTAAAGGGAAGTAGGAGTGAGCCAGGGGGTGGTAAGTGGTAGTACATGAAAGAGGGTTGGTGGAGAATGGTGGGTGGGTGGGTGGATGGAAGTGTAATAAAACAATTTATAGATGAGAAATAGGGACATGTGAAGTGAGGGTGTAAGAGAGGGATGCATAGTGACAGATGGAGGTCTTAGGTATGCAGAAGTGGATATAGTGAGTGACAAATGGTTGGTGGTGCATTAATGGCAGATATGAGTGTTTAAGAGAAAGGGGGAATTCTATGGAAAACAGTTCTAATTTACATCATCAAAACATATGAGGAAACAAAGTCCAGGTGTGTGAAATATCTGCCCCTCTCCCCATTTTTTTTTCACATTAAATTCTGATGCAGTCGTAATCTACACCATCTGAAAAGTATTTGTCAAAAAATTCATTAAAAAATAGCAATTTTTCAGAAAGTTATTTTGCAAACTTCAATATTCACCATTTTCTTTTCTAATTTGCACCATTTCCATCTCCATATACTGTAGAATTGGGTTGGTTTGATGTATAACTAACTGTATTGATTTCTACAACTGTACCTGAGGGATCTTCAGCTTCCGACATTCAGTTTTCTAATTCTCTTATGTCAATATGATAAGTTCTATGATAGGACCTTGCTTCATTTAGGTCAACACCAAGAGTCTCTCCTTATTTATCAGTCTCTTATGCTAACACATGTATATGGTCTTTCTCTTTTCTCCTTCTTCCTTTTCAGCACCAAAATGCCCCAGTCACTCCGTGCACAGTCTTATTTAATCACATCCTGCCTTTCGCATTACTAAATAGCTTGTTTTCAGAGTTTTTCTTTTTTTTAATTCAATAATGTTCAAACACTGTACCTCTTACTTTATATATGTGTGTGTGTGTTTGTGTGTATGAATGTATCTATAAATATGTACATATATATCTATGACTATGTGTATATACTCGTGTGTGTGTGTGGCTAGTTGCTTTTAGCAACCAAATATGTTTTCTGCTTCCTTTTTCCAGATTTATGCCTGTCTTTCTATTTAGTCAGTCTTGGAAATCTGCCTTCAAAATGCCATAACCATGTATTCAATATATTGTTGGCAGTCCTGCTATATTCAGTGTTTCATGTAGGGTGTTTTCTCATTGCTGATTTGCTTCATATATCATCATCATCAACATCACTGTTTTAATGTCCACTTTTTCATGCTTGCATAATGATGACATTCGTTTACCATTAGTGCGTGGTATCAACTAATGAAGACGCATTGATACTTTAAAGTCACACACAGACAAATATCTTCATGATCATATGTCCATGATCATATGTCCATGTTAAGAAGGTTGCTTTCCAACCACATGGGATTGGGTTCAGTCCCACTGCATGACACCATGGGCGAGTATCTCTTACTATTGCTTTGGGTCGACCAAAGCATTGTGAATAGATTCAAAGGACCCAAGGACTGCATCGTGCTCCTGTGTTTTTGACATAGTTTCTTATGACTAGATGCCCTTCCTAATGCCAATCACCTTTCAGTGTATACTGGGTTATTATTTTTTTTTCTGTTCCAGCAGCACTGGTGAGGCCATCATTCAGTTTGTGAGACTATGAATGAAAGGTAGGGGGCAACTTTATGCTAGGAGATGTGAAGTAAAAGATGGGTAAAAGTATGAGAGAAGAGGCCAGAGTAGAAAAGGTTGCTTGCTGTAGAGGAGTCACATGGCTATCACTCACAAGACTTTGGTTGACCTGGTGCTATACTAGAAAATACTTGCCCAAGGTGCTGTGCAGTAGGACTGAACCCAAAATGACATGGTTGCAAAGCAAACTTCTTAATCACACAGCCATATCTATGCACCCATATATATTTGTGTGTGTGTGTTTGTAGTCTCACAGTTGAACATAACTTTCTAACATGTACATTGAACAACTCAGATAAATTTAATCCCAAAAATGACCTCCTCAACTGTAGCACACCACCAAATCTGCAACAAAAGAAACAAATTGGTTTTTGTCTCAATGTTATCTAGGAAGTAATCATTTTAGAATTATAGAAATATTTTTGCAGATGAAATGTTAGCTGATAATATTCTTTCTTGAAATGAAGTATTTGTTTTAAAGTTAATTAGTTGACATTTCAAAAATTCAATAATATTGAAGGCATAACATTTTAAATTTAATGAATTTAAATGTTGCATAATCAAAATGCTATAAATTCCATGCAATTGTATTCATTCATACTGCATAATTATTTTTGTTTGTGTGTGTTTATATATATATATATATGCCAGCATGGAAAACGGACGTTAAAGGATGCTGATGATGATATATATATTTTGTAAATAATAATAATTATAAGTTTTTTTATGAGCTATCACTGTATATAAAGAAAATATTCTAATAATGGAGCATATAAACCCACAACGGCAAAAAGTAGGTATTGGTACCTGTGGGAATTGAACCCACACCTCTTATATTCGTGATAAGTGAATGACCGATTACACCAAACTACCTACCGGCTCCTTCCGTTAGAATTAAGAACTATAAATCCATAATGTTGTGTAAACAAACAAACAAACAAGTCCGTATTCTGTATTAGATAGGGAACTGGTGACGATTGAACATTCTATAAATAATAATAATTATAAGCTTTAAGCTTATGATCAATCACTGCCTATAAAGAAAATATTCTAATAATCCTTTCTATACTAGGCACGAAGGCCTGAAATTTGGGGGGAGGGGAGTAGTCGATTTAATCGACCCCAGTCCGTAACTGGTACTCACTTTATCGACCCCGGAAG
>JAOPUL010001697.1:35442556-35459660 GCA_027564515.1 Octopus rubescens
TGTGTGTGTGTGTGTGTGTGTGTGTGTGTGTGTGTGTGTGTGTGTGTGTGTGTGTGTGTGTGTGTGCGTGTGAAAGGAGATATAAAGAGAGAGAGTGAGAGAGAGAGAGGAGGAGGAGGAGGTGTAAGAGAGATACCTATCTCAGAACAAAACAAGACTATAAAAAAGCTCATTAGACTAACAAAAGCAGAAGGCTATTTTTGTTATCAACTAAGTCTTCTAATAGTTCTTTTGGCTCCATAAGCTAAGAATATTCTCCCATTCTTACATTCTCTAACCTCAGTAAATAGCCATTATATGTTATACTTCTTCACTAATTTTATAAAATATAATGTATACAACATTTGTAATTACATGTATTCTTCACGTGCTTACTTGTAGTCTATTTCATTGCATGCTTTCTGCAGTGTCTGGTGAGAAGGCCTTAATCCTGTGTCGCAGTCAAAAACTCCTTCGAGTCCATCCTTGAGTGTTGCACTTCTCAGCTATGATCTTTCTTTATTTGTTTCTCTCATATTAAGTTATTTTTCTTATATAACTATGTAGGAGCCTTTCTTACCATTTTTTTCTCATGCCATTCTGTAACACCATTTTTGGATAAACTTTTAGCCTTTTCACAATTTTTCTTGTTGTTTCTCCTTTCTCCACGTACCTTCATCAACGTCTGTTTTTCAGAAGGGCTGCGAGTGGGAACAGAAGGCTTCCATGAAAACAGAAAATCCTTTTTTGCTTTCTTCGTATTTTGTAGCTTTTTTTTCTCTATTTGTTTCCATTAGTTTTTATGAAATATTTTTGTTATTCTCCAGTGGATATTTTGTAATTCTTTCCAAGTTGTAGAAGTGTCTAGATCTTTGCAATTGTGATAAATATAATCTTTCTGTGTCAGTTTATTATTTTTCTATCTAATCCATTTAGCACTCAGAGTAATTAGATTTTTACCAAGGTTTACAGGATGGAAATTTTTCAATTTTTGAGTGATTGTGCAAATAAGGGATTTAAACGTGTAGACGTCAACCCTGATACCTGTGATAGACAAAAAGCCTATTTTTTCGGTTTTATTTTATTCTTTTGAAAATTATTCTTATGTTCACATTCTATTCAATATAGTTTCACCTACAAAAAAAGCACAAAGAGATGCTTAGAAGAATGGGAATAACACTGGATATACACCCTACAAATATCGAGAAAAAGCTAGGAAAAATAGACAATTAATAAAGTGCTCCTAGTGTATTTACATTACATTACGTGTAAATTCCGAAAGAACATGTGATCTTACTTGCCTACTGTTTGTAAAGAACTTCTCACGGAAAATTCTGGGTTCACTAACATTTATAGAAGTTACATCACGATGATGCATATGATTGGGGCAAGTGGGGGTTGTATTTTGCGTGCTTGACTGTTGATAAAGGAAATTGTCCTTAGTGGTTAAAAATAACTTATTATTGTCGTTGGTTTGACACAGGTTCGACCTTAATCCTGGTAAGATTTTGTGGGTAGCGGGTTACTACCTGTAACTTAGGTATCCACATGCTTTCCTATTATTATTATTATTATTATTATTATTATTATTATTATTATTATTATTATTATTATTATAATATATTGATGATGTCGCACAGTATCCAATATTGTGATGTCGATTGAAGATATTGTGTGTACCGGGGGTTTGTACTGTCTGTCAAGTCACAACAAGGACCTCAGACAGACAGTACTTTACGCAGTATTCGTGCAGTTCCAAGTAACGCTGATTTTTACAATACATCAAGATTGTAGGGTATTTGTAACGTGTCCAGATGCTGCTTCAGGTTCGGTGGTGTTGAACCCAATGCTCCGATAACAACAGGGACAACCTTTATGTTTGACTATCGCAGCTGCCACATCTTGGCGATCTCAATTTTCAGGTCTCCATATTTGTCGACCTTTCCTCTTTCTTTCATGATAATAATTTGATCTCCTGGCACTGCCACGTCGATTATTAGGCACTTTTGTTTGTCCCTCCTAAATGTTACTATATCTGGCTATCAGTGCTCTAACACCGTGTCTGTCTGGTCGTCAAAGTCCCAGAGGATCTTTGCCTTCCCGGTTTTCGTCCATTATCTTTTCCG
Organism: Octopus rubescens; assembly: GCA_027564515.1. NCBI lineage: Eukaryota > Metazoa > Mollusca > Cephalopoda > Octopoda > Octopodidae > Octopus > Octopus rubescens. The sequence continues at coordinate 35,444,662 of JAOPUL010001697.1, forward strand.
GTGTCTGTTGGTACCAAGCATCCGTTACCTTATATCCGTACTTCCGGCATAGTAGCCAGTGCAGGTTTTGGGGTACCTTGTCGTGTCTGCGTTTGTACTCATTCTGTGCAAGGCTTTCACAAGCATTAACAATATGAGTCACGCTTTAGACCTTTTTCCGACACATTCTACAGAGGTTCGTTGTACTTGTGTGGTTTATATCTCTTTTCACTGAGTATACAACGCCTGGGCCTGGGCAGCGATGTTTAAGCTTTCAATCGTCTTTTTAAGGTCGCCTTTGCTGAGCCACCTCCTTGATGCTTCCTAGTCTTTTCAGCTGTTAGTTTCACCGTTGTACTGACCATGTAATTTCATGCGGAGTAGTATTTCTTCTTTCTCGTTGGCCATCCGTGAACGGAATCCATTGCAGCTGTCAATTCCATTGTTGGTAATTCCTTCCCCATTAGCAGCATACTGTTTACCAAATATGTTGTCATGCTTCATTTTTCACTGTCAATGGACTCCCATACGCTAATCAGGCCACGTTCACGGTTATACCTCTTCATGTACAGGCTATATGCGTTCATTATTATTATTATCGTTAGCACGCCGGAAAAAATGCTTAGTGACGTTTCTTCCCACTTTACGTTCTGTGTTCAAATGCCGCCCGGGTCGACTTTGCTTTTCATCCTTTCGGGGTCGATGAAATAAGTACCAGTTGAGTACTGGGGTCGATTGAATCGACTAACCCCATCCCCGAAAATTTCAGGCCTTTGTGCTCAGTATAGAAAGGATTATAAGGCGGTGAGCTGGCACAATCGTTAGCACACCGGGAGAAATGCTTAGCGGCAATTCTTCCGACTTTACATTCTGAGTTCAAATTCCGCCGGGGTCAATAAAGTGAGTACCAGTTATGCACTGGGGTCGATGAAATCTACTATCCCCATCCCTGAAAATTTCAGGCCTTTGTGCCCAGTATAGAAAGGATTATTATTATTTAGGCAGCAAACTGGCAGAATTGTTGGCACGTCAGACAAAATGCTGCCATGGTTGACTTTGCTTTTCATCCTTTCAGGGTCGATAAAATAAGTACCAGTTGAGCACTGAAATTGATATAATCGACTGTCCATCTCTCTTAAAATTCAAGCCTTGTGCCTATAAAAGAAAATATTACTTTTTTTTTTATTAAGATGGCAAGCTGGCAGAACACTTAGAGCATCAGACAAAATGCTTTGTGGTATTTCTGCCAACTCTGAGTTCAACTTCCAATTTTGAGTTCAAATTTTGCTGAGATTGACTTTGACTTTCAACCTTTCGAGGTTGATGAAATAAGTACCAGTTGAATGCTGGGGTCAATGTAATTAACTAACCCTGTTCCCACGAAATTTCAGGCCTTGTGCCTAGGGTAGAAAGGATTATTATTATCATTGTTATTAAAAAATTAAAGTGGAATATCTATAACTTGAAATAATGTTAGTGACTTGCATGGATCAGATAGGACTTATTTTCCAACAGTTGTTTCATCCTCTTGTCTTGTTCCTTTATCAGCTCCTTCATGAGGTTCAACCTCCACAGATTATCTCTGTTGATGTCTTCTTAATTTGCTTTTTCTACAGCTACCTTCTACTTGGATATCTTGGCATTTCTGTACCTAATTCTCATTATCCATATACATAACATGTCTGTATCAGTATAGTATCCTCTCTTGAGTGTTTGTATATCTAGTTTTTCTTTCAGTTCATTTGTGCTTCATCATTTATGCACACCAACATTACATACCATGTGAAGCATACTCACTTTATTTCTCTCCAGCTTTAGCATATCTTCTGCATTCAATGCTCATGTATCATTGCACTTCAAACACAAGCATTACACAGTCTACCCTTTACTTGAAGAGAGAAATCTTTAATTACTAGCAGATGAAATAGGTCCCTGAACATCTATTTCATTCTTACTCTGGCTACTAAGCTTTCAGAACACCTACCTTCACTGTTAATTAGGTCACATAGGAAACAATAGCTATCACTACTCTCTGTGGAGCCTTCCATGCAACTGAAAAAATTTATTTTAAGTAAACTTCTAACTACTTTTGTGTATCTACCACATACAAAGTCTTCCTTTACTGATAACCTACCTGGAATCTTACTACACCAATTGTGCATCCATAGTTTACCTTAGGTACACTCTATGGAATTTCATTCCAATCTATTCTTTTTCTGCATATTGAGCATGGCCACTTTCTAGATGACAGAATGCAGTCTAATTTCTTACTAAAGCTTTGGTAAATTTACTTTGAGACCTTTTAGGAATATATTATCAATTAGCCTAGTTCCTTTGTCATAAAACTGGTTGACATTTAAGCCTTGCAGTGTAGAAGTTGATGTTAAGTAGGGGAAGACTATTTTTTTTTATTTTTAAATTGCAGTATATTGACTCAGAAGTTGTTCACTAACTTGCTTCAACCTCACAGCCCTGGACATGCTCTTTATTTTACCTTTCCTGCTACTACCACAATAGTCAACTGCTTTCCAGAACTTGCTCCTATACTTACAAAACTCTAATCTCTCACTCTCTATCATCATCCTTTAATGTCCGTTTTTCCATGCTGGTATGGGTTAGACGGTTTGACCAGAGCTGGCAAGCTGGAAGGCTGTATCAGGTTTCAGTCTGACTTGGCTTGGTTTCTATGGCTGGATGCCCTTCCTAACACCAACCACTTTACAATGTATGCTGGGTGCTTAAACATGCCACTGGAATGGGACTTTCGGTGCTAGTGCTTTTTACGTAGCACCATCACTGGATTCTGGGTGCTTTGACTCTCAACGCAGCCACTTCTTGCAACAGAACCCTCAATATATATTTGGAACCTGCTTCAGTGTGTCTCATACCAAAAAAGGTAACCTCTCTGACCTAGCCAAGTATCATCTTATTGCATTTCAAAGTAATGAAGACAGCCATTATTGACAATGACATTCACCAATACTTTGAATCTCTCTCTCTCTCTCTCTCTCTCCTTTGCCAGATCCGTTAAATGCCTACTCTTTGACATTCATCTGTGTGTGGGCTCTTACTTTAGAGAAGTTCAGCGGAATCAATGTTGTTGCTCTAGACATCAGCCAAACTTTTTATAATATGTCTCCCATGAAAACGTCCTGTCTACAAGTTCAATCCATCTCTCGTCTCAGTGGCTTCCTATCAGATCATACCATTACAGCGTATGTTGATGTAGCTTTTTCTGTCCCACTCTCAATCAACTCTGGCATTCCCTTGGGTTCAGGGTGCATCCCTCATTCTCTTCCTTTATATTTTTATAATTAAATATTATTAGGAATTGTGTAAAATAAATTGTTAAAATGTTTTGTGTATTGTAGAAGTATAACCAATTTATTACAGATACATTTTAACAACAAAATCTTACATGGACCCCCAAGGTCCATGTTGACCCTGGTTGAGAACCACTGATCTACATGCTAACTACACAAACCTGCTGTTCCTTGAAGCTAGTTGGCTTTGTACCTCCACCATGCAAGCAGCTAGTTGGCTTTGTACCTCCACCATGCAAGCATCCCAACCCTTTCATCTCTCCAACACCAAACCCTTCCCTCTCTAAACCCACACTAACCACTTTTTTCAACCCTTTCTCTCGAGAACATTGGCCCTTTGTAATGTCCTCCTTGCTCATGTCTTTTCTGCAATTCTTGACCTGGAACAGTAATGGCATCAGCCTCATTGTCCTGAGATGGCCTGCAAGGGTTGTGGGCTCTGCCCCTTCCTCCAGACTAAACAAGTTAAAAAAAGAAAAGAAAAGAAAAGAATTAACGCGTGCTGTGCTTGGTAATTGTGGGCCTAGTTAATTGTAATGTCAGAATGCGTTCATTGTAAGGTGATAAAAGGAAGTCAAATATGTGTCTTTTAAAATGTGTAGTTGATAAAATATATTGCTTTAGCAGTTCATCGTGACAGCAATAACTCTTGGAAATTGTGTTATGTTCAACACAGATTTAGCATCACGAGTGGTAGTTAGTTGGCAATTCTAAACATTGGATGGCAATCTGGAGCAGTAAGGTTGTTTTATATGAATAGAAATAAGTGCTAAGGGTAACTGGTTTTCTCATTGGTTGAAACGATACCTTTGCTTAGCTTCTGATTGGTTGAATAATGTTTGCTATTGTACTATTTCACATCATCATATGCACAAAAGGATTTTTTTTTTAATTGTAATTTAAAGGGCATAGCTGTAATGTCATTTCTCTTGACTGATATTCCAACTCAACAGTAATTATTTTAAATCAAATGTTATCTCTGTTAGCTAATATATGGATCGAAATATAAAAATAAACAAAAGAAAATAAACACTTAAGCTTTAGTGTATCTACATTTCAGGGACTCCTCTCCCTCCCCCACCAAAAAACGAAAACAGAACAAAAAACTAAATTTTAAATAAAAAAAATTCCAATTAGTTAAATTATCAATATAAATTTGTTTGGAAAAAGAAATTGAAGAAAATACAAAATAAATTGTTTCTTAATACCATATCTCTGTACTTATAGAATGTGTATTGGTGTATGAGTGTGTGTTGGACACATTACATAACTAGTCTGTAAGTGGTATCAGTAAATTGGATGATGTATAAGAGAGCTGCACTACTATTGAATGAGCTAGATTTAGTGCTAAAAACAAAAATCAATAAGCTAGTCACTTCTGTTAAAGAAATTCTGTTTTAAATGCTGTTCTATCAAAGTTTTCTCAGTAAAGAATGTGATGTGATAGCTTTTCGGGGGAAGGTGGGGAGAGGGGAGGGGCATTTTGTATTGTGACTCTTTTAAATCTCTTAATTTTAATTAAAGCCTGTCATTATTAGAAAATAGAATTTATTTAAATATTTTCTAAGCTGTAACGATTACATTAAAACACCTTGATTAGGCTGCAATAAAACAATTGTGTCATCATCTATTTGACGTTATTCAGTAAATATTTTAACGCAGTGATCGAGAACTGTTCTATTCATTATTGTTCATGCTGATAGCAGAATTGGTAGAGTGATAGACTAAATTTCCTGACTGTATTTTGATTCCTCGATGTTCTGAGTTCAAATCTCACCAAGGTCAACTTTGCCGTTCATGGGGAATGGGGATACCCCCCCCCCTCAAAAAAAAAAAAACATTTTCTTTTTAGATTAGTTTTTGGAACAGTGAAACACTCAGCATGCAAATATTGGGTTAAAACAACCTTTGGACAGAAAAAGTAGAAATCTGCCTTCAACTTTTTCTACCCAATATTTGCATACTATTATTTATAGATTTATTTGCTTTAAGTGTCACTGTTCCAAAAATGAATTAATTCAAGTTGACTCTTGAAGCTTCTAAATTCTTATGAGGTCAATTTTATATTGACCTTTCACTGGTTGGATAGTTTTTTTTCTTTTTCCTTTCCCCTCCAAAAATTGCACAGTGAACAGCTAGATGGCTTTCCTACTCTTAAGTTCTTTACTAGGAAGAAACAGAGGAATGTGTTATCAGCCATGTTGACTGAGACACCCAGAGCAATGTATATTGCTCAAAGACCCTGCACCATGCATATAATAGGAGCTTAATTGATGATTACTCTCACAGCTATTGTCATTTGTCTCATCATCATTGTTCAACGCCCACTTTTCCATGATTGCATGGGTCAGATGGAATTTGTTGAGGCAGGTTCTACAGCCAGATGTTCTTCTTATCACCAACCCTCACCTGTTTCCATGCATGATATTTCCACATTGCCAGATGTTTCTCATGGAACACTAGAAATGAAGAACATTACTTGTATGATGATGATGTTGCTACTTTACAATCATTACATGATGTCAAGACAAGAGTACAGACACACACATGCACACACACATGCATGCATGCACACATACACACAACAGGCTTCTTTCAATTTCCATGTACCAAACCCACTCACAAGGCTTTTGTTGGTTCTGAGAGCTCATGGTTGGAAAGCAAGCTTCTCAACCACTCGGTCACACTTGCACCGATCTATAAATGATACACATATGTATCACAGGCTCTATTTGAAATCTCACATATTTCTTCCTTATATACCTCAATATATTTTATTCCTTTACTGGTTTCAGTCATTGGACTGTGGCCATACTGGTGCACCACCTTGAAGTGTTTAGCTGATTGAATCAACCCCCAACTACTTATTTTTAAGCCTAGTACTTATTCAACTAGCCTCTTTTTTTTCTTTTTGTTAGCAGAACCATTAAGTGTCAGGCAGTGAGACAACCACTGAGATTCTCCCCCCACTCTCTCTCTCTCCAGTGTCATTTATTTCAATCTTCCATGGAATCGTACGGCTTCATATTTGAAGTAGGGGAAATATTATGCTGTTTAAAAACAGGCAAAGGTTGGTGATGGGAAGAGTACTACCCATTTTTTACCATGATGCATCTTTGTTGCTATGCTGCCAAACTGCACATGCTGTTTTTCTATTCAAGCAACATCCAGCATGTAACCATCACTGTCTCTCCTACCAACCTGTTACTCTCTTTCTCCCTTCCCCACCATCACACTTACTTTTATTCTCTCTCCTCTTTCACTCTTGGTCATCACTCCTCTTTTATTTACGCTCTCACTTATGGAAACTATGTAGAATAGAAACGACTCCTTAGTCTTGCAGGGGAAAAGGTAATCTCTGGTTGGTATGTGAATATATGATAATAGGGTAGAGAACACTGTTTAGCCATGCCAAGCATCTGACAACCTCTCTAATGCCGATGCTATAAAAACGCGAGCAGTTCACTCTGTAAAGTAGTTGGTATTAGGAAGAGCATGCAACCATAGTAATCTTGCTGAAAATGGAATGTACAAGCAAGATGTGGTCTTCCAAATATGAAGTAATTTGGGTAGCAGATCCATCCAACTTCAAGCCAGCATGGAAAATAGATTTAGAAGCTGATGATGATATATTTCCATAACTTATTTCTTTTGAGCAAGAATTATATTACAATGACAGGTGTGTTTTGAGTTGATAGTTGTAAGCCGTCCGATCATTATTGATTACTATTGAACTCATCCATTATGTAAATGTTAAATTGATTGTCGACTTATAGGGCATGAGTTCATTTCCCACACTAAATCTCTGATCAGTACACTCGATTGTTTCACCTAGCTGTGGGATATAGATGTCTGCATATCTAGAGAAGTAAACCTGTGATATATATCTGGATTTGTCTCATCTACTTAACACAATTTAAACCATGGTTATCTTCTTGCATTCTGGTATAAACTTGTGGAGTTTGCATAACATATGTAGCACTGTTTATTAAAGATTAAAACATACATGGTAAACCAGCAGGTAAAGTGCATGATGATGTGATTAGGGTATCCAACAATCTGCTCAGAGATTGGTAGTTCATATTCTCTTACCTGTCTTGCAATTCTGTCCTTGAACAAGACACTTGACTCTTACATAACTCTCTTTATCTGACTGTAAATAGCTGCTATCACCTTATAGAAACAGTTAATCATTGAAAGTAATGATAACACTATAAAGTTTTGTTATCCTGTAGTGTTGAGTTCACTTTCTGTGAATATAGCTTGAAAAGGGAGAGACTTGTGCCAAACTAACTTGCCCTAGACATACTATGGGTCTCACTCCAAACCACCAATCTGAAAGACTTTCTATAAGCAAAATATGTTCTTTCTACAGCTGATGTGCCTCTTTCTTCAAGGAAGAGAAATTAGTATTTGGAAGGAAAGCCAGTTGTAAAACTGTCATCAACAAACATACCTGCAAATATCTAGATTTGCAGAACTATCTAATCTAAACCAACTTGGAAAGTTGATTGTACTGTCTGAGATGAGATATATTCTCACTTTTGACTCAGAAGAATCCCACCATTTATAATTAACTGCTACCTGAAGAATGATTTCAAAGGGGAAAAGACCTGTAATTGTCATTTTATTTTTTATTTTTATTTCAAGAATACCATATCAAAGAACTCCTCTCTTTCTCTTCATGGCTGTGTGGTTAAGAAGCTTGCTTTATGACCATATAGTTTCAGGTTCAGTCCCACTGCACGGCACCTTGGGCCGGTCAGTGTCTTGTGAGTGAATTTGGGAGACAGAAACTCTGTGGAAGCCCACTGTGTGTGTGTGTGTGTGTGTGTGTGTGTCTTTGTGTTTGTGTTCCCCCACTTGACAACTGGTGTTGGTTTGTTTATGTCCTTGTAACTTAATGACTTAGCATTTTGCAAGAGACCAATGAAATAAGTACCAGTCTTTAAAAAACAAAACAAAAAAAACATGAGTCCTGGAGTTGATTTGTTCGACTAAAACCATTGAAGGCGTTGCCCCTCAACATGGCTGCAGTCCAAATGATTGAAACAAGTAAAAGATAAAAGATATTCACACGCATTCTTATATACTCACACATTCATTTTCTTCTAGATTCTCATTTCTTAGACATTTCAGAACCTATCTTGAGCTTTCATCAATTAAATATCAAAAAGACAGCATTTATCTCCTATAAATGCAGACATATTGATTGTTAATAAACAAACTGAAGATTTTTTTCGATTTTTATTTAAAAGATTTTTACTTAATTTTTTTTTTTATTACAAAGTAACTTTAATATTCTGCCTTTTTTTTTCTTTCTATTTTTATTTTTCATCTTTTTTTCTATTTTTACTTTTCACTTTTTTCGTGTGTGAGGTGGGTGGTATGTGTGGGATAAAAGATATTTTGATTATTATTAATATTATTTTTTTATATATCAGTTTTATTTTTGAAGAATTTCAAAATGTGAATTGGTTCTCTCTATGACCCCCCTCCACACATGTACACACACACACATGCTCACATACAAATGTATACACAAACATACTCATGTACACACATGTATGTGTACACATACTCACACACTCATGTATACAAACACATGTACACACATACATACACACACACACCCATGTATATACATATGTACACACACACTCTGTCACACATGCACACACATACTCATGTACATGCATAGATATACATACATGTACAATTACAAACTCAATTTTGTTTAAAAGAAAATCTTGTAATAAGTTTCATGTCACCTTAATTGAAAGACGTTTCCTCTGACATAGGAAGAAAGTTAACATTCTTCTAAACAATTATGCAAACAATATATTTTCTCATCAATTTTGTTTCCGTTGCAAATAAGATGTTTTATTAACCTTAAAAAGCTAATTTTCTTGTGTAATTTGGTCATTCTTGACAACTACTGGATTTTTTTCTTTCCTTTTCTTTTCTTTTTTTCTTTTTGGAGATTTTTTTTTTCTGTATGAAGTTACCACAAGGATAGCATTAATGTATTAATTCTTCTTACTTCTTTCTTCTATTGTACATCCATTTTAGCATGCTTGCATGCATTGGACGGACACACGTGTGTGTGTGTTAATTTGATTTTTTTTTTTTTGTCTTTTAGATTCTCTTCCAACCTATTTGTTGTGTACTTGCATAACATATGAAATACCATTCATGTAGAAGTTAAGTTAATTAAAACCTTTGCTTAGAACAATCCAATTTAGTTTTCCTATCAGTATTTGGCAACATGCGTGCGTGCACACACAGATCCTAGGTGGTTTTTTTTTGTACACTGATGATAAAAATTCTTAGCACCCACATTAAAATTCTTCTATGGTTCACAGACAGAATTATAAACTAGCCTGAAATTTCGATTGAAAATATTCTGTTAGTCCTCTGTGGTCCAAGTTTTGAAGTAAATTTCAGGAAATGAACAGTCTTACTAGTTAAGTATTTTGGGGGATTTTATTGATTTCTGCGTTTATGTGAAAAGACAAATAGCTTCTGAGGCTTCTACAATTCCCGATACCATTTAAATGGGCAAAAATTTAAAAATAAAAATATAACGACCATCATATTTGGAAACTAATCTGTCCTTTTTGATTCTTGAAAGTACTGTTTTCTTTATTTCTGTACAACAAGGGGTAGGAGGTGGTGAGGAGCAGTGGTTATCACCTCTGTGGGTCTTTCTAGAACACTGAGATTGATGTAGTTAATGGTCAGAGGAAGGGATAATTCCAGAAGGTAGCAGCTCTAGGAAATAGTTCTATCTTAACCTGTTAGCATTCAGTTTACTCTGTCAAATGGTAGCTTATTTACTCACATTGTTTTGAATTAATCATGCATTATCTTGTAGCTTCAAGATTTTGATGATGATGATGATCATCATCATTTAGTGTCCGTTTTCCATGCTGGCATGGGTTAGACATTTTGACTGGAGACTGGCAAGCCAGAGAGCTGCCCTATACTCTGGTCCGTTTTGGCATGGTTTCTGTAACTGGATGCCCTTCCTAACACCAATCACTCCAGAGAGTGTACCGGGTGCTTTAACGTGTCACTGGTATTGTGTTTTTAATGTGTCACTGGCATGGATGTTTTTAACCCGTGCCAATGACATGTTAAAGGCACTTGGTACGTGATTGTTTACTTCTTTAATGACATTGTAGGGTAGGTGAGATAGGCTGGATATGGTAGGTTTAAACACTGAAGTGTTAGGGCATAAGAATACTGGGCAGTTGCCTGGTGGTGAGAGGCATGGGTGTATAGGCTTATAGTTGTATATGTAGGGGCTCCAGTGCTTATATGTAAGTATGACTTGGTGGTTAAGAACCTTACTTCCCAAACGTGTGGTCTTGGGTTCAGTCCCACTGTGTGGCATTTTGGGCATGTCTTCTACTAAAGCCCTAGGTTGACCAAAGCCTTCTGAGTGTATTTAGTTGACGGAAACCATATGTGCATATGCTTGAATGTACCCTTGTCTAGACATCATGTCGGTTGTAAATGAGCATCACTGTCATACAAGCGAGGTTGTTCATTTTTAGTCTTTTGTGAAATACATATCTCTCCATGAGGAAATATCTTGCTTAAAAACAAGTGAAGGTTGACAATAGGAAGGGTATCTGACCGTAGAAAATCAGCTTCAGCAAATTCCGTCTGACCCATGCAAGCATGAAAAAGTGGATGTTAAATGGTGTATTATATACACTATATAATATATCATACATGAGAAATTTCAAGCAAGAGTTTGGTTTACCTTTGGGTAAAGTGGCCATATATTTTGAGTGGCATATATTTATTTGGTGTAGATTTATCTAAAATCCTCTATACTAATCAGAGAAATGTCTTGCTCCACAGTTTACACTGAAAATGACAATTCTAACACCTATACATATACAGCCCCGGGGCCTGTGATGGTGTTGAGATGGCTCTGCTTAGTTTGGGATCTGATGGGAGTACATTAACCATAGGGGATGATGAGATGAGAAATAAGGGATGCATTGTGTTTGTAGTGTATGTATGTGTGTACGTGTGTATAGCAGCTGCAGCAGCTTGCAGCATTGTCTTGGATTTGTGGGCGGTTTTCCAATATGTGTTAAGTAGATCAATAATTGATCAAAATGAGAAAACAGTTCAAGCATGATCAATTATTGACCCTGTAAAGAAACATCTCAGGGTTTATAATTTTTTTATTTTTTGATACAAATTTGACAATGTTTCTAGGGTTATTTAGCCATAGGTGAAACTTGATTGGGCAGACTGTAATTGTATCCTTTCTTTATCCAAGATCATAGTTTGTAATATTTGAGAGATTTGGTTTTTGTCTCCAATAATTCAAATGAGCTCATTGAGGATTCCTTACTGGTTTGCTTTGGCAATGTTTATTACAAATAAGAACTTGAAAGATTTGATTTTGATGTATTCAATAAAATATTGATGCAGGCATGGCTGTGTGGTTACAATGTTTGTTTCCTAACTATGTGGTTTTGGGTTCAGTCCCATTGTGTAACATGTCGGGCAAGTATCTTCTACTATAGCCCTTGTCTGATCAACGCATTGTGAGTAAATGAAAACTGAAAGCTCATCATATGTTTGCTTGTCCTTGTCTTGACATTGTGTGATAGTTTTAAATGTGTCACTGTCGTACAAGTGGTGTCGTTCTTTTCCAATCTTCCATGGAAAACATGTATGGTCATGGGGGAAATATTGCCTTGTTTGGAAACAAGAGAAAGATGGTGATAGGAAGGGCGTCCAACTGTATAAAATCTGCTTCAATGAATTCCATCTAACCCATGCAAGTGTGGAAAATGGATATTAAAACGCTGATGGTGATGATGTTATATGTTGGCCAGGATTTACACTGTGTATGTGTGTACTGTATTTTCTGGTGTGCAAGTTGATGTAATATAATAGCATAAACATCCAAACATCGTTGCTATCTTTCCAAGTTCTGTTGCATCTTGCATAGAAATTTTTGCCCTCCAAAGTCATCTTGGTTGTATAAGTCAACCTACTCTTTTTTTTTTTTTTTTTTTTGGTTGTAAATTTTGATCTGAAAACTTTGACTTGAATGCTGGAAAATGCAGTATCTGTGTTTGCTGAGTTCCCTTCCAGGGCACAGTTGTGATGTCAAACAAACCTTGAACAAGTCATCCATGTCTGGGCAAGGTTTGTTTGGCGTTACAACCAATTGATCTGCTCTTTTGATGACCAGTGGAATAAAAAGATATGTTACTTGGAAAAATAAGGATTGGTACCAGGAAGAGTGTATGATCATTAACTGTTGCTTCATATAGTCCCCTTATAACCCATGCCAGTAGAGAAAAACATGTTAAACGAATAAATAAATGAGTAAAACATATAAATGGTTGTGTGTGCATGTTATATGTGTGTTGTATATGTATGAGTGGTGTGTGTGCATGTATATTTGTATGTATATTTGTTTGTGTATATATTTGTTTATTTCTGTATGTATATATTTATATATATATATATGTGTGTTTGAATAACACATTCAATGTGTAAACTGTGATTTAATCAAATTTTCCTGAGATAATCACATTATTGCAGTCAATTTTCCATTTAGAAACGGTTTTCAAATGTTTATACGAGGAATGGTGGTGGTGAAATATCCATTTATATAATACTTTGTCGCTTATATTTTATTTTTTTTTTATAAACACTGGGAATAGCTTTTAATTCTAAAGAGTAAATAGCTCCTTTAATCTTCATCAGCAAAGATGTACTTGAAAATATAGATACTTCACTTTTCATTGCGGTTTCTTAAGTATTATAGTCTTATTATTTTCAATATTTAATTGTTTACAGAACAATTATTTTTTTACTTTTCTATAAATTATGTCAAAACTCTAATCTTAGATGTTATTATTACACACCAAATACGAGACTAATTATCTTGTTTTTTTTGGTTTTTTTTCATATATATTTGATTTTTTCAAACTGTTTACTGGTTCACAAATTGTGTGTGTGTGCATATACATATAAATAAATGTACACACACACACACACACACACACACTAAAAACATCTAAGAATGGAGTTAGCAATATTACTTTAATGAATTGTTTAGTTGTTTCACCAGTTCATTTTTTAATCAATCTTGCATCATGTTCATTAACATGTTAGCAATTATTGATTTAGTCTTATGCATTGTCTAACTGATCTTTCCCAGCACATATGGGAATTGATTCATCAGAACATTGGAACATTAACTTCATAAAGGAACTTCCCTCTTTTAATTTCCAGAGAGCTGCTATCTGTAGAAATGCATCATGAGGTAAACACCTGCATTATATATCCCAACTTTCCTGCTATAATTATCATGGTATCACCTAGACTAATCAGATGTTGTTTATACATCGCTGGTCACAATGCGCTTCGCATTGTGTTAGCTTTTGAATGATGCCGCCCCGCTGGCTAGGTGAGCAAGCCAAGTTTTCCATTTGATTGGATGGTTATTCCATCGCAGGGTTACCTATTTACAGATCAGTGGACTGGAGCAACATGAAATATATATCTTAGCGGTTTGGCAAAGAGATCGATAGAATAAGTACTAGGCTTGAAAAATATAAGTACTGGGGGCGATTCATTGGACTAAAAATTCAAGGTGGTGCCCCAGCATAGTCTCAATCTGATGACTGAAACACAGGAAAGAAGGAAAGAAAGAAAGAAAGAATGAAAGAAAGAAAGAATGAAAGTAAGAATGAAAGAAAGAAAGAGTGTAAGAAATAATGAATGAATGAAAGAATGAAAGACCGAATGAAAGAAAGAAAGAAACAATGAAAGAAAGAATAAATGAATGAAAGAAAGAAAGAATGAAAGTAAGAAGTAATGAAAGAAAGAATGAAAGAAAGAAAGAGGGAAAGAAAGAAAGAAAGAAAGAGAGAATGAATGACAATGAAAGAAGGAATGAAAGAATAAATGGGAGAAGGCATGAAAGAACGAATGAATGAGAGAAAGAAAGAAGGAAAGAAAAAAGAATAAAGGAAAGAAAGAAAAGATTGAAAGAAAGAATGAAAGAAAGAATGAAAGAATGAATGAAAGAAAGAATGAATGAAAGAAAGAAAGAATGAAAGAAAGAAGGAAGGAAAGAAAGAGAGAATGAATGACATAATGAAAGAAGGAATGAAAGAATGAATGGGAGAAGGCAAGAAAGAAAAAAAAAAGAAAGAATGAATGAATGAAAGAAATAATGAAAGAAAGTAAGAAAGAAGGAAAGAATGAAATAAAGAATGAAAGAAAGAAAGAAATAACAAAAGAAAGAAAGAATTAAAGAAAGAATGAAAGAAAGAATGAAAGAAAGAAAGAATGAAAGAAAGAATTAAGGAATGAATGAATAAAAGAATGAAAGTAGAAAAGAATGAAAGAAAGTAAGAAGGAAAGAATGAAAGAAAGAAAGAAAGAATGAGAGAAAGAAAGAATGACAGTAAGAATGAAAGAAAGAAAGAGTGTAAGAAATAATGAATGAATGAAAGAATGAAAGAACGAATGAAAGAAAGAAACAAACAAGGAAAGAAAGAATAAATGAATGATAGAAAGAAAGAAAGAATGAAAGTAAGAAGTAATGAAAGAGAGAATGAAAGAAAGAAAGAAAGAAAGAGAGAATGAATGACATAATGAAAGAAGGAATGAAAGAATGAATGGGAGAAGGCATGAAAG
>JAOPUL010001697.1:35471605-35482279 GCA_027564515.1 Octopus rubescens
CTTTAGTTTCAAGTCACTGGTCAGTGTAACTTAGATGTAGTTTTGTAGTCAACATTCTTTCAGTTTAAGAAAAACGAAATTATTATTATCATTATTATTACTACTATATATTTTCCATTGTCAAGTTAAAAACTGGAAATAAAGTCATGACTCGAGGTTTTAGATCAGTGAGCAATGATAAAGGGACTTAAATGTGTGCGCGCACACTCACACACACACTCACTCACTCACTCACTCACTCACTCACTCACACACAAAGGCAGCCTATTTTATTTGTGAAATTACGTTGCATAATTGTAATAAATTCCATTTTTTTAATTAACAACTCATTTGTTAATTAAATTTATTTCTCTTGATTACTATTTCAACCTGATTGATCAGTGAATTAAGATGGAGACTAGCTAGTATGATTTAATTTTGTGCAATAAAACAATTTTGCAATAAGTATTCAAATTAATAATTCATTCTATTTAAAATAAAAGTTTTAAAATACTAAAATGTAATGGGGGGTCTCCAGGGTCTAGAATTAAAATTAAAGCCAATCTTTCCATAAATCATACAGGTTCAGTAAGGGTAAAGGTATTGAGTTTACTAAGGGTTATGGGTTTCGTGGGGTTTTATTTGGGGAGGTAGGGAAGGGTACCCATGGCTCTTTTTTAGTTTAAAAAGGGTGAAAGTACTTAGTTGCAGCTTCTTGGTTATATTAAGAGGACCGGAAAAAATTGTTCAGAGGAGAACCAAATAGAATTAGTCTATTGCAGATGTCATTGTTCTGATAATCTTACTACAAATTTTCTAAGTAGTGGGAGTAAGAGAAATACTATTATTGTATTGTATTTATGTACTAACATTGTGTTTTGTGTTACTGTATGCATGGCTGTGTAGTAAAGAAGTTCACTTCCCAATTATGTGGTTTATGGTTCAGTCCCACTGCACACCACATTTGTCAAGTGTTTTCTATTATAGCCCTGAATCAATCAAAGACCAATGAGTTGATTTAGTAGATGAACACTGAAAGAAGCCTGTTATATACATGTATATGTATGTGCATATGGGTTTGTTTGTTTGCATATTCTTCAAATATCACAAGTGCAAGCAGTGATGATGTAATTTCTCCTGTCAGCAAATTGTCTGCTAGCTTTGTGTCTTTGAAGTGTGAAATATAAGTTACCTTACTTGAAAAAACAGGCAAGGGTTACTGACAGGAAGGGCATCCAGGGCTATAAAACAATACCTCACTAATACTTACCTATGGGGAAAATGGATGTAAAACAATTGAATTTTCATTGTTTTAACATCCACTATTCCATGGGTCAAATGGATTTTATTCAAGCAGATTTTCTATGGTTGGATTCCCTTCCTGTCACCAACCCTCACCTGTTTCCGAGCAAAGTAATATTTCTCCATGACCAGATATGTTTTCACAGAATATTGGAAATGACTGACATAGTGCTGCTTGTATGATACTGGCACTCATTTACAACTATCAAGTGATGTCAAGGCAAGAGACACAATCATACACACACTTATGCACATACACTTATATATGGTGAGCTTCTTTCAGTTTTCTACTACCAAATCTACTTACAAGGAATATATATATATATATATATATATATATATATTCCTTTTTTATTTATTCTTTTACTGGTCTCAGTCAATGGACTGCAGCTATCCAGGGGTTTACTTGGTCACATGAACCTTAGTCCTTGTTTCAATTTGATGTTTATTTATTGATCTCTTTATTGAATTATTCAGTATCGGGACATCAGAGCTAGTAAACAAACAACACTGATTTTCTTTTTTTTTCTTTTTCTGGTCAGTAAACATAATAAACACACATATACACTCACACATGCTCACAGCAGACTTGTTTACAGTTTCTGTCTACTAAATTCTACTCACAAGATACTGGTCAACTCGTGGAAACTTGGTGTTGCATAATAAGATTGAACCAGTAACCATGTGGTTGTGAAGCAAACCTCATAACCACACTACCATGCCTGTGCTTTATACATTAATATTATTCTTAGTATTTTAAAGGTTGTAAGTTATTCTCTATTGGAATGAAAGAGGGCTATTTTAAGCACAGCTCTGCTCTAATTTTTCTTTCTCATAAGTTCATAATATCTCATCTGTTGTTTGGAGAGTTATGAGAACAGATTAATTAAGAAGCTATGACAGGTGTCTACACAGTTTCTGCCTGTCAAATCCACTCATAAGGCTTTGATCAGACCAGGGCTCTAGTAGAAGACACTTGCTGAAGGTGCCACACAGTGAGACTGAACCTGAATCATATAGTTGGGAAGCAAGCATCTTAACCACACAGCCACACTTGCACCTATCCATATTGTAGAATTCTCCTCACTCTAATATGGTTTCCATAATCCTTTAAATATTTTGTCTGAGACTGCCCTGGATCTATGATACAAATTTCATATTTTAAAGTGATCTAAAACCCTTCCATTAGAGTTTTACATTCATTTATGTTCCACACACCAACTTAGTAATGACAAAGTAATTTTACTAACTTCTTCATGATTTTCAAAATTAACTGGAACAAATGCATTCTTTTTCAACAGAAATGTGGTAACAAAAGGTAGGGATGAAGTGGGAGTTAAAATGGTGAGATCTTAAAGCTGTAAAACTACTTCAAAATTTAAACATTGCTTCCTGAACATATCTTCAAGTAGAAAGAAAAGAAAATTGGACAAAGCAACTTCTTTGCATTGAGAGGTCACAGCTCTGGCATTACGGACATGTGATCTGAATGTCTCTGGGAAAGAATTGCAAGACGCATTCTTGCAGCTGAGCCAACTGGCAGGAGACCTAGGGGTACACAAAGAATGGGATAGTTGGATAATATCCATAGTCTGTTGGTTGTGCTTGAGAATCCAGCCTGAAAGTGTAATGATGGTTGCTTCTGACAGGATCTGAAGGTGCCTGAGGACTCTACCCCACTGACTAGGAATAGTGAAAAGATGGTTGGATAGATTTCTAACAATGGCACAAGGCCACACATGTTTTTTTTTGTTTTTTTTGTTGGGAGAGGCACAGTTCATTTAATCAAACTAAGTATTTGACTACTATTTCTTTTATTGATTTTTAGAAGGGTACCATCATTCAATACCATCATCATCATAACATCTACATTTTCCATGCTTTGCATGGGTCAGACGAGTATGTTGGGACAGTTTTCTATGACCGGAGACCCTTCCTGTTGCTAATCTTCACCTGTTTCGAGTTGAGGTAATAACCTCTCAGTCTATTGAATAACAATCACCCTAAAACATTTTCCCTGGCTCTTTATTATATCTGTCATCTTTTACTCTAAAATTACTTTAAATAAATATTGATTCAGCAACAGTCTTAATTTTAATTAAAATAAATAAAAAATAAAAAAATAAAACCATTAGTTAGTGTGCATTAAAGGTTTTTGTAATTGAAAAAAAAAAAAAAAAATACTCGCAATTATGCAGTTAGTCTCTTCTCATGGGAAATGGATAAAATTTGAAAATATTGGATAGGAGCATTAAATTCAAATGTTAGTGTCTTATTTGCAATTAAAGGCTCAAATTCTCTCATTCCAAATTTTTTAAAAATAAGAAACAATGCAGAGAAAATATCATTTTAAACTAAATTGTTGCAAAAGGTTTTCACTTTTTTTTTTATTTTTTAAATCCACTGATCCCAGCTGATATATTTGAATGTTATAGCTGAGAAGTTGTAAATGTTTTACATATGGTATTTCCTAATTTCTCAAATTAATTAGTCAAGTAAAAACCTTTTCTTGTCAAAATAAATTTCGGAATATCTGACGAAAACCAGACCCCCTCGGAAAACCATATTCAGTATGAGTTAAATTCAATATTAAAAATGTATTGCTTGTATTATCGACAACATTGTTTTCAAAGCTCTATATTTTTGTGATAACATATTAAATATTGATTTCTCCAGACTTGGATGTAATCACCCCCACCCTCCTACTTCAATCTATGTATATATAACATTTGGTTTCTTGCAGTTGAAAACCGAATTTGCATATCTTTTATTGATTATTACTTGGCAGCAACTGCCCTAACAACATTTAGAGGGTATCTCCTTGCCCTCTCTATTTTTACCATAGCAACTATAGCCTTATCTACTTATTATATTCAACACTGCAAGTGATAAAGCAACTGAAGATGACCAGAAATTATATTAGACTACTTTAGGCAGCAGCATATTTATTGCAGTATCAGTCAATTGATGACATTCAATATTCTCTATTCTAGTTTACTAAATCTACCTACATATATATATATATATATATATATATATATACAGAGAGAGAGAGATAGGTGCAGGCATGGCAGTGTGGTAAGAGGCTTGCTTCTCAACCACATGGTTCCGAGTTCAGTCCCACTGTGTGGCACCTTGGGCAAGTGTCTTTTACTATAGCCTCGAGCCGACCCAAAGCCTTGTGAGTGGAATTCATAGATGGACACTGAAAGAAGGAAAACGGACGTTAAAGGATGATGATGTATGTGTGTGTGACTTTGTGTCTGTGTTTGTCCCACACCACCACTTGACAACCGGTGATGGCTTGTTACGTCCCCGTAACGTTCGACAATAGAGACCGGTAGAATAAGTAGCAGGCTTTAAAAAATAAGTACTGGAGTCGATTTGTTCGACTAACAAGGCTATGCCCCAGCATGGCCGCAGTCTAATGACTGAAACAAGTGAATGAAAGAAATATATATATTTCGTTGTATTTCCTGAGATGAATTCTTTTATTTCAGGTTGCTAAAACAAGTACCAGTTGCACACTGGTGGTCGATGCAGTTCACTTCTCCTTCCCTTAAAATTGCTGGCCTTCTGCCAAAGGGTTTTCTTTTTGTTTTATCTTTTCAAATCATAGGCGCAGGCATGGCTGTGTGGTTAAGAAGCTTGCTTTGTAATCGTGTAGTTTCAGGTTCAGTCCCACTGCATGGCACTGCATGGGCAAGTGTCTTTTACTATAGCCTCAAGCCAACCAATGTCTAGTAAATGAATTTGGTAGACAGAAACTGTGTGGAAGCCTGTTGAGTGTGTGTCTGTGCTCATTGCTTGACAATTGATATTAGTTTCTTTACATCTTCATACTCTAACATTTCAGCAAAAAAGACCGTTAAAATAAGTACCAGACTTTAAAAAAATAAGTACTGGAATCAAGGTGGTACCCCAGCATGGTCGCAGTCCAATAACTGAAACATGTAAAAGATATATGAGAGAGACTTTTACATTACTACAAAAGCGGTATATGGGTATTTATGTAATCACATGAATTTTTATTTTACAAAATGCTGTTTTAGCTAGCTTTATTATACTACTGATCCTACAGTGCTCTACATATACTATTGGTTTTTCTTCAGTATATCTTTTCTGCCATACTACTGATCATATACTACTCTATATATATTATTGATTTTCTATCAATTTGTGTGGTTATACTACTGATCATACATTGTCTCCATATTCTACATATACTATTGGTTTGCCATCAATATATCAGTGGTTACGCTAGTGATCATATAGTGCTTTGCATATACTATTAGTTTTCTATTACAATATATATATATATATATATATATATATATATAAATATATATAAAAGTCATTGGTGACACTGTATATCTTATATTCTATCAAATCTAAGTGCATTAATAATAAATATTTTTCTACTACTACTACCACCATCATATTTTCGTTAATAAAATCTCTGTCTTTGAATATTTGTCAGTTTGCTCATACCTGTAAATTTGAATATTTTTTATTGGTTATAAAGATGAAATGAATTTAATTTATAATTAAGAATGAATGGGGTTTTAAAAAATAAGTTATTTAAACAGCTTTTCACAAATAAGCATGTATGTGTGGTTAAACTCATTTCCCAATCATGTGGCTTTGGGTTCAACCCCACTGCATGGTACCTGCCCAAGGTACCTTGTGAAGGGATTTGGTAGACGGAAACTAAAAGAACCCTATTGTATGTGTGTGTTTGTGCGTACATATATGAGTGTGTGTGTGTTGGTGTCCCTGCTGTGACATTATTTGATGGCTGCAAAAATGAGCATCATTGTTATACAAGCAATGTTCTTAATTTTCAATCTTTGATGAAAATTATTTGGCCATGGGGAAATATTACCTTGCATGGAAACAGGTGAGGGCATCCAACTGTCTCAATGAATTCCGTCTTACTCAAGCAAGTATAGAAAAATGGACATTAAAACGATTATGACGATGGTATTTAAAATATCCTTATTTTACTTGTACATTTAAATATTGCATAGAAAAAATTTCTGTATGTAGGTAGTGTTTACTGTCAGCCTACATCATCATCATCGTGTTGTAATGTCCAACGTATGTATGTTGGCTTATGGGTGAATGGGTCTGCCATATTCTTTGTTTATCATCATCATCATCATCATTTAGCGTCCGTTTTCCATGCTGGCATGGGTTAGATAATTCAACTGGAGACTGGGAGCTGCACCAGACTCCAGTCCGTTTTTGCATGGTTTCTATAGCTGGATGCCCTTCCTAACACCAACCACTCCAGAGAGTGTACTGGGTACTTTTAATGTGTCACCGGCACGAGTGTTTTTAACGTGTTCCTGGCCCATTTATTTTAATCTTTTGTTAGCTCATCTGTGAGTCCAAGCATCCTGAGGTCTGGCCTCATTGACTTTTACATCTTTCTTGGTCTTGCTCTGTTACAGGTACCCTCCACTGACAAGACACAGCACACTTTCTCTTCCGTACTCAATATCTGTGCTATAATGAAATGAATTATAGAATTACTAGAAATACTTCTTCTGAAAGTTCTTAATGTTCACTTTCCAATGCTTGCATGGGTTGGACAGAACTCATTGAGGCAGATTCTTTTATGGTTGGATGCCCTTTCTGTTGTCAACCCTTACCTGTTTCCAAGCAAGATAATATTTTCTCATGACCCAACATGTTTTCACAGATGATTAGAAATGAAGGATGGTGATACTTGTTTGCTTGATAGCTGTAAACAAGTATCACCATCATGTAATGACAAGGCAAGGAGATAAGTAACACACACACATGCACACATACATATGTATACAATGGGCTTCTTTCAGTTTCTGTCTACCAAATCCACTCGCAAGGCTTTGGTCACCCTATAGTAGAAGACACTTGCCCAAGGTGTCATGCAGTGGGACTGAACCCAGAACCAATCAGTTGGGAAGCAAATTTTTTCTCACACAGCCATGCCTGAGCCTAGCCATATCTGCACTTAAACTAAAATCAATTTTGGGAAAATGAACATGAGAAAAACTAAAAAAAAAAAAAATCTATTTCTTAACTATTTTATAAATTATTTCCAATGTGTTTGATTAAGTTCAGTTCTAGTTTGTTTTGATCCAAACCAAGTTTCGAAGTCATTGGAGTTTATAAACAACTAAACTCTAAAACAACTGTTCAATAAAGAGGGATTTTTTATTGATTCAGCTGTAAATATTTCTCACCAAGAATGGAAATATCAATAAAACCATGTAATGTTCAATTGATTTGTGTGTGTGTGTGTGTGTGTGCGTGCGCGTGTGTGTGTGCGCGTGTGTGTGTGTTAGAGAAGGAAGTGGCATAATGGCATGGAACTCGCAACAAGTCAAATCTGCTACACTGTATCACTTCTTAGTTGAATTTTCCTTTTGATTTATTTATCGTATCAGCAACTTCTTGCCATAAAAACTGGCTAAACTTGTCTTCTCCCCCATACTGCACAAATGCACAAAGGCCTGATATACAGTGTTTACCCCACTACCAAAAAGTTATTGATTGAATATTACACACACACGCACACACACACACACACACACGGATTTAGGGAGGGTTTTTTCCTATCTTTATATCTTTTTATCTTGTTTAAGTCATTGGACTGCTGCCATGCTGGGGCACTGCGTTGAAAGGTTGTAGTTGAACAAATTGTACTTATTTTTTGAGCCTTGTACTTATTCTATCGTCCTCTTTTGCTGAACCGCTAAGTTATGGGGACATAAACAAACCAACACTTGTTGTCAAGTGTTGGGGGGACAAAAACAAAGACACATACATACAAATACATATACGAGGTGGTATCAAAGAGTTCCCGGACTAGTTCTGTAGCATGCCAACAGATGGCAGCACACAGTTGCATGCGCAGTCAGAGCTAGCAGTGACCTTCATGAGACAATGTGCCTAGTGATATCGCTATGTTTACTTCGCAAGTTGTGAAATTTGTGTTTTTGTGATCACGTGTATGATGTAGTTTGCGATTTTGTAGTCTGAGAAGAAAGAACATCATGTCAAAGTCTGTCAAGATTTCCATTAGCATGCCACTGATGACCCATCCTTCATGTCAAGGATCATCACTGGCGACGAGAGTTGGGTCTACGATTATGATCCTGAGATGAAGCAGCAATCGTTACAACAGAAGAGGCCTTCATCTCCATGATCGCTCAATCAAAAGCATGCTCATTGTTTTTTTTCAACATCCATGGTATTGAGCATTGAGAATTCGACCCCCAGGGCCAGACCGTCAATTAAGAGTTCTACTGCGACGTTTTGAGGCGTTTGAGGGAGGACATTCGGAGAAAGCGATTGGATCAGTGGGGTGTGAAGAAATGGATTCTTCACGATAACAATGCACCCTGTCACCAAGTTCTCCTCACCCGTGAGTTTCTTGCCAGCTTTAGCACCTGCAGATTGTCATCTATTCCCCAGAGTGATTTACAAAAGGTCCTTGACTCACTTACAGAAAACGATTTTCAGGCCGGATTACAAAAGTGGCAGGAACGCTGGGACCAGTGTATTGCTGTGCAAGGTGACTATTTCGAAGGAGATGATGTTAAAACTTAGGTAAATAAGTTATTTTTTAGTAAACATAACTAGTCCGGGAAGTTTTTGATACCACCACGTATTGTATACATCTACAGATGAATGATTCTATCGACAAGACAGTAAAAGAAGATACAAGATACAACAAGTAAATCACATTGATTTCACTTAACCTAAAATGACAGCTTCCATGTATACATACTTCAAAGTTAACATGTGAATGCAAGCAAACATGTTTATACATGTATGTGCATGCAGATATGCGTGTGTATTTGCAACAAAAGTTATGCTAGAAGTGAAAGGTGTCTTGGTCTAAAGCTCTATTGTGCATGGATGCATGACAGAGCTTTAGATGCTACAAGATATGTGATCACATATGCTTAACAACTGAATTATCACTAGAAAGTAGAAATGATATTAAAGAATTCTTAAGTAAATTCATTGAAGAAAGTGTATCTGCTGATAAAGCACTCATGGAAGAGAAATTTTCACTAGCTTTTTGAACATTTTATTGTAAAAATATTTTCATCTTTTATTTGAAAAATATCCTTTTAACTTTAAATGTTTATTTCCTACCAGATAATAAACATATTAGCATGGAATGAACAAACACCAGCACAACTGAGCAAAAACACTCTTTACAACTCATTTTTAATGAGATCAATGAAATCAATCCAGACAAAGTTGATATGAGATTGATATGATTGACTAAAACCATCAAAAGTGGTGGCCTAGTCTTGTAACTGAAAGTGGTGGTCATAGTCTTGTAACTGAAACTAATTCAGAATTATTTATTGAGAGTGTATATGTGATAATATGCATATGAGAAAATTATATAATATGTTATAGAACAAGTGCATCCATTCTAAATAGTTACAGGATCACACAGTTATCTATTGTGTATGTTTTATCTGGGTAAATTGTCAAGATAATGGCTGAATTGGTGGGGACAGTTGTAGCAATCTGGTAGAATCTGAGTTACTGATTTAACAAAAAATGTTCGGTATTAGATTTTTATGATATTGATTTCTAACATAGGCATAAAGCTACAAATTAATGGGATTACAGTTGAGTAAGACTAATACCAGTTCTTGACTTAGAAGAACGAAAAGCAAAGTTGACTCAGCTGGTATTTGAAATCAGAATAAAGAGTACCATATTAGCACTGTACTGTCATGGAACATTGAGTTGTGATTAAGCTTGTGCAACATTCCTGGCAATGGTGTCTGTTCATTCTTCTCCAGGACTTTCTTTAACAGAAGGTAGACCTTGTAGGAAGAAAAAAATCCCCAGTTTTTATCACATGCCAGATTATGAAAGAGGCACTGCAAATGACACTGTAGAATTGTTGAAAGCAATTGAAATGAATATTTTATAGATTTTCCCATTGATGCACCTGCTTAATATCTTTACTAAACTGCAATCAAGTTCACTGCAGTAGTTATTGCAGTAATCACCATTGTTGTAACTATGCAAACTAGGGTTTTATGATGCAATAAATATCTGTGGTGACAAAGCTGCGGAAGAGTTATAAGCTTACTTCAATGGTTGTAAAACAATTCTGAAAGATTTATGTTTACATATAATTACACGCAGACATACACATATTAGGAAAGACACACATATATATATGTTTTAAATTTGTATGTGTATATGTGCAAGAATGTCTCTCTCTCCCTGTCTGTCTCACTGACTCTGTCTCACTCTCTCTCTCTCTCTCTCACTCTTTCTCTCTCTCTCACTCTCTCTCTCTATATATGTGTGTGTGTGTGTGTGTGTGTGTGTGTGTGTGTGTGTGTGTGTGTGTGTGTG
>JAOPUL010001697.1:35531313-35541387 GCA_027564515.1 Octopus rubescens
GGATTGAACCCAGAACCATGTGGTTGGGAAGCAAGCTTCTTACCACACAGCCATGCCGCGCCTATATATATATATATATATACATGTGTGTATATGTATGTGTGAATATGTATGTGTACATCTATATGTGTATATAAGTGTGTGTGTGTGTGTATGCATGTGTCTATGTATGTGTGTGTGCATATATATGTGTATATATATATATGCATGCACACACACAATTATATATAAATATACAACTAAAATGAAAAGACATTTGAAAATAAAATTGAAACCTTCATATTTGACAAATATTCCTTTTAGCAGCCATGAAAGGCCAAAGGAACAAAGTGATTCTCAGCTTGGAACAGAAATATAAAAGAGAATAATCAAAATACCATAACATATTTTTGTTCTACGCTCTGCCGCTTCTGCTATTTGCTAACTTTTATACCTGATAAAAATAATATTTTAAAATTCCAAAAATCCAGCTGCAAATGTATTATCAAAAGAATATGGCTAGACTTTTATTTTCAAATGCCTTTTTTGGTTTAGTCTGGCTAAATTGTCTGTGTGTTGAATAAATGGGAGTGTAGTAATTGTTCAGGCTCACAGTGCTCTGAGTTCAAAATCAGTTAAGGTCAACTTTGCCTTTCATCCTTTTGGGGGTTGATAAATAAAATACCAGTCAAGTACTGGGGGTTGATTTCCCTCTTACTCTCACTCTTTCTTTGTCTTTTTCGAAGGTAAGGCTGTAATCACATCTGGGAAAGAATAGCCTCTGCCAAACCTAAAAATGCCCAAGTCACATCATGGCACACAATGGCATCTCTATGACTCCATCAAGGTGTTGAGGGTCCAACGCCATGGCAAAACATATATCTTTATTATATTATTGCTCTAAATTTGATGTTTTTTCTCTTCTATCAAGCCCTCTTGTTAACACACTTTGCCCGAGAAAACACACACACACACACACACATATATACAGAGAAGACACTTTCTCAAGGTGCTGCACAGTGAGACTGAACCCAAAACCATGTGGTTGGGAAGTAAACTTCTTAACCACAGAGTTATGCTTGCACCTAAGAATAATATATGCCTGACTCCACTTACAAAGCATGTCGAAACAATTTTGGCAGCAATGATGTGCTTCTTGAAGCTTTAATTAGCTTCACATTTTGAATATTTTCTTTGAAAATCAAGCAACAGTGTAGTGCTTTTCATTGCAACTCTATGCCAATATCATTACACCTCAAAAACACTCAGTTGTACTTTTTTTTTTTTTTCAGTAATTTGTGATCTTAAGTAAGAATGAAATAATCAAACTAATCATAAAAGGGGTGGGGAACAAAGAAAGAAAGAAAAAAGGCTTTAGAATGAATCCACTTAGCAATTGAAATTAGTGACTTGAAAATAATTTGAAGAAAAGAAAATTTTCATTGTTGTAATGGATAAAAAAAATTCTTATGTTTTATGGAAAACGGACGTTAAAGGATGATGATGATGATATATATATATATATATATATATGCACTCACAGACAGGTATTCACATACATGTATGTAGACTCACACATCCACATATGCTCATGTGTGTGCACACACTCATGTACATACACACATATGAACATTTATACATAAGCACATGCACACATGCACACAAATATATGTATGTATGTATGTATATGAATGTATGTATATTTATATATATCAAGCTTGATCGTGTTTATCTGCATCACTCACTCTCTATATACACACACACGCACACACAATGAATGTATGTATACACAAGGACACACAGATACAGGTAACTAACATTTGAATACAGTAACTTCAAAAAAATAATGAAATTATTTGTATGTAAGGGCAAAGGTTACCTTATATTTTATAAACTGATTTATTTACCTACCAGCTTGTCTCCTTCAGTTTTAATATTTTTGGATTTTTTTTTTCTTTTGATAAATTTATGATAAATATTACTTGTTTAATGAAAGATATAAAAGTAATTCTCCATTTGTTCAGTTAGGAATGATTTAACATAAATTATAAAAATGTGTGTGTGTGTGTGTGTGCAGAAGAAAGAAAATTGGTGAAGTGAAAGGATGAAAAGAGAGAATGAGGGACAGTAAGAGCAAAGGATTTAGAGAGAGAGATAAAAAGTTGCAGTATGAGAGAGAGCGCACTGACCAGGTGTGTGTGAGAGAGAGTGAGATAGGTAGGTGGCATTATGAGAAACCACACTGACCAGGAGTGTGTGTGAGGTAGAGAGAGAGAGAGAGAGAGAGAGAGGTAGGTAGCATTATGAGAGAGCACACTGATCAAGAGAGAGAAAGAGAGGCAGTAATGGTAATGGCAGAGTAACCCAGACCAGAACAGAGAGGGAGAGAGAGAGACAGAGAGTGGGGTAGAGGATGGTAATATAAGAAAGCACACTGTCCAGGTGTGTGTGTGAGTGAAAGAGAGAGAGAGAGAGAGAGAAATAGAAATACTGTTCAATATGATACAAAGAGAAAAGAGCTACAAGCATGTGACTAAGAGACAAGAGAGGAAAACATGTTTTGTTCTTTACATTAAGTTTTATGACATGTCATACTTGTAATACTATTTCAGTGTTAGTTACATGTCCTTTATGATTAAACATAGACAGAATGAGGAAAACAATAGTGTTTATTATTGCTGACAGTAGTGCACAGTGACCCTAATAAATCCATTTCATACATGAAGGTAATGTTTGACACTGGTAAACACGCAACTGCTAGCTTATCTTATTTCTCAGGTGAATGTCTTCTTCTTGCTTTGTTTTTGTCGTTGATTCAACCAGTAATTGTCCTCTTTTATTTTAAAAATGTATTCAAGGTTAAAATAAAAAAAAACACAATACCTTAACAGCACCAAATTATATAGACAGGTGTGAATGTACTCGTATACACACCCACTAAGGGACATTTACATGTACAACGTTACCCCTGCATGCAATTATAAATATTCCTACATGCATACGTATCTATCTACACAGGCTTGTATACTTACATAGACATGTATACCTGCACACATATATAACTAACTATACGCCTTACATACACATAAACACTACGTGTGCATCTAAACATATAAACACCCACATGCAAATATTTACATTACTTGTGCATGCAAATATTCGTAGAAAGAATTATCATTATTATATTATTATTAATAAGGTGGCGAACTGGCAGAATCGTTAGCACGCCGGGGAAAAATGCTTAGCGGCATTTCTTCTGACTTAACATTCTGAGTTCAAATGCTGCCGGGGTCGACTCTGCCTTTCATCCTTTCGGGTCGATAAAGTAAGTAACAGTTGAGTACTGGGGTCGATTGAATCGACTATCCCCATCCCCCAAAATTTCAGACCTTGTGCCCAATATAGAAAGGATTATTATTAAGGCATCAAGCTGGTAGAATTGTTAGTACACCAGACAAAGTGCTTAGTGTTATTTAATCTGGCTCTTTGTTCTGAGTTCGAATTCTGCTGAGGTTGACTTAGTCTTTCATTCTTTCAGGGTCAATAAAACAAGTACCAGTCAAGCACTAAGGTCGATGTAATCAGCTATTCCCCGCCCCTAAAATTACTGGCCTTGTGCTAAAATTTGAAGCCATTGTTATTATTATTGTTATTATTATTATTTTCATTAAAGTGGTGAGCTGGTAGAATCGTTAGCAAGCTGGGCAAAATGCTTAGCAGCGTTTTGTCTGTCTTTGCGTTCTGAGTTCAAATTCTGCAAGGGTCGACTTTGCCTTTCATTCTTTCGGGGTCGATAAAATATATACCATTTGAGTACTGGGGTTGATTGAATTGACTATCCCCATCCCCGAAAATTTCAGGCCTTCGTGCCCAGTATAGAAATAATAATTATTATTATTAATGTGGCAAGCTGGCAAGAATCGTTAGCACGCCGGGCAAAATGCTTTGCGGCATTTCATTCGTCTTTACATTCTAAGTTCAAATTCCGCCAAGGTCAACTTTGCCTTTCGTCCTTCCGAGGTCGATAAAATAAGTACCAGTTGAACTCTGGGATCGCTGTTATCGACTTACCGCTCTCCTGAAATTGCTGGCCTTGTGCTAAAATTTGAAACCATTATAATTATGTTCAGTAAATAAATACATCAGTGTAGAGGAAAAAAGGTGTAAAAGTATTCTACTTCGTATGTGTTAAAAATTGAATGATTTTCATAACTGGTTTCATGAGAACATTTTACATAGATTTGATGTTTGTTGGGAAATAACTTGTTTATACACACTCACTTGCACACATACACACTCACTTGCACACATACATATGCACATGCACACACACATATACATGCACACACACATATACATGCACACACACATATACATGCACGCACACACATATACATGCACGCACACACATATACATACAACACACACACATATACATACAACACTCACACATATACATACAACACACACACATATATACATACAACACTCACACATATACATACAACACTCACACATATACATACAACACACACATATACATACAACGCGCACACATATACATACAACACGCACACATATACATACAACATGCACACGCGTGCAGTACGCGCACACAGCACATGCATACAACACACGTGCACGCGTACAACACACGCACACGCACGCATGCACTTACAACACACGCATAAACTTACAACACACGCATAAACTTACAACACACGTATAAACTTACAACACACGTATAAACTTACAACACACGCATACACTTACAACATACACTTACAACACACGCATACACTTACAACACACGCATACACTTACAACACACGCATACACTTACAACACACGCATACACTTACAACCCATGCATACACTTACAACCCATGCATACACTTACAACCCATGCATACACTTACAACACACGCATACACTTACAACCCATGCATACACATACAACACACGCATTCACATACAACACACAGAACACACACACACACATACAACACACATGCACACATACAACACTCACAACACACACACATACAACACACATGCAAACACATATTTTTGTTTAAGCGTTGTTATATGAAATATTCGCTGTCAAAATCAACTGGTTCGGTTTTGTGTTTCGGGGAATAAACTGTTTTATACAAAGCATAAAAGAAGATTCCTTCTTCCCAGGTAATTTTTTATATTAACTTTAGGTTCTAGCTGGTCACCTTTTAAATATCTTTTCAACATCGCCTTGACTTTTGATCTTCTCGACTGTTTTGGAGATGAATGAGGCTGATATTCATATTTACAGAGAAAATAAAATGGGCCCATAGGTTTAATTTCGTTTGAAACTACTTGAATTACATTGAAGTATAATGTAACAGAAAGAAATGTCAGATCAGAAGCTGTTGAGTAGGTTAAAAATAGTTTGCAGCTTGGGAAGTGTAACCAATCTGTATTTATAGCACCTGATTTAACGATTGAACATATTTGCCAAACAAGTGACAAAAGAGAAGCTTCCTGGCTAGTGCCAAGTTTAGGCTAATGAGTCAGGAATTCTTTCTTTCTTTGTTTTGGATACTGTACTCTTAAGTTCATTTTGTATTTAAATAATAATAATAATAATAATGATGATGATAATAATCCTTTCTATAATAATTGGTCATGCTGGTATTGTATTATTTTTTAATTTAGTTGCCTTTCTCTTGATTTCATTTCCTTTTGTAAGTTGCCTTGTGATAAGAAATTTGCTTCTGAACCACATTGTTCTGGGTGCAGTTCTGTTGCGTGGCACATTGGGCAAGTGTCTTCTACTATAGCCATGGACCAACCACTTGTGAGTGGATTTGGTTGACAGAAACTGAAAAAAGCCCTCGTGTGTGTGTGTGTGTGTGTGTGTGTGCATGTGTGCATCTTTGTGTCTCTGTTTTTGTCACCCCCCCAACCTCTCACTTAAAAAAATAATACTAGGATTAATTTGTTTGATTAAACCCTTCAAGGTGGTGCTCCAGCATGGCCACAGTCCAATGACAGAAACAATATCAAGATAAAAGATAAGATAATAATTAGTCATGCTGCTATTATCTTATAATTTAGTTGTCTGTCTCTTCTTTTGATTTCATTTCCTTTTGTAAAGGAAATTGGCTTTTAGAAAATAACATTAATAAATACCTGTGGTCCCTCAGATGGTTACAACTATTACAAGGGGGATAATCATTTTATCAAAGTATGAGGGAGGATTAGAAAGTTGAAATTAACCCTTTTATTATGGAGGAAAAAAAGATGCATTGAATTCACATTTAATTTTATTATTTATTTGTTGCTTAATTCAAACGTTAAATACATTTGGAATATAACTGTGTAACTGAAATAAAATGAGTAATTTAGCTTTTTTTTCTTTCTGAAGAACTAACTTCTAAGGAATAATGATGATCATCATCATTTAATGCTGGCATGGGTTAGACGGCTTGACAGGAGCTGGCAAGGCCAGGGGCCACAACAGGTTCCATAGTCTGTTTTGGCTTGGTTTCTACAGCTGAATGCCCTTCATAATGCTAAATCATCATCAACATCATTTAGTATTTGTTTTCCATGCTGACATGGGTATGGCTTTCAATAATCTCAAGACCATATTTTTCAGCATACAAGTTGAATTTTTCAAACCAAAATTTACAGCTCAAAAATGTAGATTGACTAAGATAACTAAGATAACTTTGGATTCCATGTGAACTGCAGCAGGACTTGGAAAGATAGCATTGATGTTTGAATGTTTACACTACATACTATGTCAACTTGTATACTGGAAAATACAGTAAACAAATTATTTCTTTACCTTCAGCTAGAATGGAAGTCAATTTCTCTCCCCATTGCTATATTGCTTCATATGGTTTTTCCATCATCTCTTTCTTTGTTTTGGTTTGTTAAATTCACAAATGTTTCTGTTTTAATAACTGCAAAATTTTAAAATCTTGCCTACAGGATAATTTTGGCAAAATCAAAATTCTGGAAAAATTAGGTGTGGATACATGGATATATACATATATATCTGAGGAGAAAAAAAATTACCCAAGTTTTATTTACAATATCCATGACTACGAAAAAGATAATTTCTCTTTCTATTATAGATACTCATCTGTTAGAATTGCCTATTTGAAGCTGTGTATTCTTAATTATATTAAAAAGAATTCTTGGCAAACCATTCTTTCCTTAACCTAGACACAAGGTCACGTTTTTGTTTCTTTTATCTAGTTTTTCTTTGAAAACAAAATCAAATCAATAGAATTAATTTTTTTTTCTTCCACAATCAAATTCAATAAATATTTTGTAAACATATTCCTTTTCCTCCATTGACATTTTTAACAATAATTTCTTCTACAAACTGCTTCTCAGGATTGCATTTCAATAGCAATAATAATAATAATAATCCTCTCTATTATAGGCACAAGGCCTGAAATTTTGGAGGAGGGTACTAGTCGATTAATCCCCCTCCCCCTGCTCAACTGGTACTTATTTTATTGACACCAGAAGGATGAAAAACATTTGATCTTGGTGGAATTTGAACTTGGCATACAAGAGCCAGAAGAAATGCTGCTAATCACTATGTTTGACGAGTTAACAATTAAGCTAATTCACTGCCTTAGTAGTAGTAGTAGTAGTAGTAGTAGTAGTAGTAGTAGTAGTAGTAGTAGTAACAATAATAATAATAATCCATTCTATACTGGGCATGAAGGTCTGGAATCTTGGGGAAAGGGAGTAGTCGATTTTATCGACCCAGTTCGTAACTGGTACTCATTTTATCTCAACTCCGGAATGATGAAAGGCAAAGTCGACCCTGGTGGCATTTGAACTCAGAACAATAATAATAATAATCCTTTATTCTATAGGCACAAGGTTTGACATTTTGGGAGATGGGCTAGTCGATTATACTGACCCAAGTGCTTAACTGGTCCTTTTTCATTGACCCGGAAAGGATGAAAGGCAAAGTCGACCTGGGTGGAAGAATAATAATAATCCTTTTTACAGTAGGCACAAGGCCTGAAATTTTGGGGGAGGGGGCTAGTCGATTACATCGACCCCAGGGCTCAACTGCTACTTATTTTATCGACCCTGAAAGGATGAAAGGCAAAGTAATAATAGCAATAGTTGGTTCTTATTATATTAGGTGGGGTGGGGGTATTTTTTTTTTTTTAAATCTCATCATTCTATTTAGTGTGTAGCTCAAACTATATTTGTATATTTTATATCATTTTTTTTACACATATTTTTTTTTTCTTTTGACGATTTCAGAAGACTTTGAATCAACCTCACCTAAATAATGTGACGGTGTCAATAATGTGTTTTTTTTTTTTTTCAGTACGTATATGATATGTTGCCGTTACCTGCATTACAACAGTTGTTGCTGATTAAAGCTCTGTTGTTTCCCTGATGGCATTAGATAAAATTCTGTCATAATGTATTTAAATTTCTATCAAGTATTTTACCTGTTTCAGCCATTAGACTGCGGCCATGCTGGGGCACTGCCTTGGAGAAGTTTTAGTTGAATGTATCGACCCCAGTACTTTTTAAAACCTGGTACTTATTCTATTGGTCTCTCTTGCCAAACCGCTGTCACGAGGATGTAAACATACCAACACCGGTTGTCAAGTGGTGATGGGGAACAGGCACAAACACACATACAATGGGCTTCTTTCAGTTTCTATCTACCAAATCCACTCACAAGGCTTTGGTCTGCCTGAGGCTATAATAAAAGACACCTGCCCAAGGTGCCACGCAGTGGAACTGAACCTAGAGCTATGTGGTTGGGAAGCAAGCTTTGTGCTACACCTGTTTTTTTCCTAACAACTCAAACTGCTTCTTGTTAAAGGTCAACCACAATTAACACCTTTTATTATGTGATGAAAAAATATCACAATTGCCTCTAGCTAATATTTTATAATAATGTCTGATTATCTGCTAGCCATGTACTATTTACAATTCAGTATATAGGCAGAGTTAGACTGTAAGTTGGCAGAATTGTTCGCATGCCAGGCAAAATGCAGCTTTTCCGTCCGTCTTTACTTTATGACTTCAAATTTTGCCAAGGTTGACTTTGCCGTTCATCCTTTCAGGGTTGATAAAGTAAATACCAGTTGACCACTGGGGTCGATGTAATCAACTTACCTCATCCACCAACATTGCTGGCCTTGTGCCAAAATCTGAAACCAATATATAGGCACAGTCAGTGCTGTGTGGGTGAGAAGGTAGCTTCCTAACCACATAGTTTCAAGTTCAGTCCCACTGAGTGGCACCTTGAGCAAGTGTCTTCTACTATATCCCTGGGCCGACCAAAGTCTTGTGAGTGAATTTGGTAGTTGTGTATGTGTCTCCTTGTTTTGACATCGTGTGATAGTTGTAAATGAGTGTCACTGTCATATGAACGGTATTCTGTGGAAACGTGTGGTCATGGGGGTATAGTTTACCTTGCTTGGTAACAGGTGAGGCTTGATGGCAAAGTCTTAAATAATTTTTAATCATTAGAAATATAATGAAAATAAATAAATATATTTCTGGAAAGAAACAAATCCTGTTCTAATGCGGTAATATTTTGGTTGAATTACTGATTCTTCTATGGTTAGAATTTCATTCATCCATATAAAACTACATGTCAAAGACGATGGATTTAAGCAAGATATGTTCTACAACTAGATGAGATTAACGAGGATAACAAAATAGGTATAAAATCTCTCTCAAGTTACACTAATATAAGTTGAATATTTATTGTTTCTATTTTTACTTAGCTATTAACTAGAGTGAAGTTCAAGAGCAAGGAAGCAAGAAAATAATTTTAACTACTTAATGTAATGTCAAATGTTTGATACAATCACAGCAATCCTCTTATCTCCTCAACTCTAAAAAGGACAACAGCTCCATTTTGATTGAGGTATTTTATTCAATACTGCTATATAGCACAAACACGTGTGTGCATGCACACACACACACGGTTAAATCTGTACTATATTTATAGAACTTTGTAAATGTGTGTTTGTGTGTGTGTATATATATATATATATATGTATGTATGTATGTATGTATGTATGTATGTATGTATGTATGTATGTA
>JAOPUL010001697.1:35737993-35749020 GCA_027564515.1 Octopus rubescens
CCCCCTCCCCCTCACTGCATTGAGTGCTCTCTACCCTTTGCCCTGGGAACTATTACGGAAATTTAATAATATATTGATTTCTTTTATTGCCAGAAAGACAATGGAATAATAACAATAAATAATAATTTGGGACGTGATAACAAAACTAATTAGGCAAATCTGTGTTGGTGTTAGTTGAAAATAATAATCAGCATTATTAAGAATGGGTATAAGGCAGCGAGCTGGCAGAATCATTAGCATGCCGGGCAAAATGCTTAGTGGTATTTTGTCTGAGTACAAGTTCTGCCGAGGTTGACTTTTCCTTTCATCCGGTCGGAGTCGATAAAATAAATGTCAGTCAAGTACTGAGGTCAATGTAATCGGCTAACCCCTTCCTCTTAAAACTGCTGGATTTGTGTTAAAATTTGAAACAATTATTAAGAATGGGAGGGTAGTGATTTAACAAAGTTGTTAAAGCATCACATAAAATGCTTTGCTGTATTTGTTTTGACTATCTGCAGTCCAAGTTCAAATCCAGCTAAGGTCAACTTTGCCCTTCAGCTTTCAAGATCAATAAAGTACCAGCCAAAACCTGATGTCAATAGTATCAACTAGCCTTCCCTTTCCCCACCAAATTAAAATCCTTGTGGCTAAGCTATTATTAAGGTGGTGGCATAATACCCTTCTATCAAAATGGGTGGCTTTGTATTGCTGAATTAGTAGAATTGTAAGAGTGTTGACTTATTTTCCTGATTAGAGCTTTGTGGTATATTTTTTCTTTCTGATTCTTTACATTCTGAATTTATTAAATCTGTCAAGGCCAGCTTTGCCTTTCATTCTTCCAGGGTTGATAAAGTTAAGTATTGAGGTCCATATATAATTGACAATACTTCTTCCTCAAATTTCTGGCTTTGTGCCTATGCTAATAATTATTATAAGGGCAGTGAATTGGTGGGGTCAGCCATTTTGAAGAGATTTAGTCAAACGAATTGACTCCAGTACTTATTCTATTGGTTTCTTTGGCCAAACCACTAAGTAATAGGGGAGTTTAAACACAGAGACATACATACATATATACAATAGGCTTCTTGTGATTGAATTTGATATACATGTTTCTGCCTACCAAATCCACTCACAAGGCTTTGGTTGGTCTGGGGCTATAATAGATGCCTAGGTGCCATGCAGTGGGATTGAACCCAGAATCTTGTAGTTAGGAAGCAAACTCCTTACCACACAGCCATGCCTGTGCATTTTTTTTCCAAACATGGGGGGGGGGGGAAGAGAGAGGATTGTCAAATGCTATTCAGCTTGAGCTACAAAAGGCTGAGAACCACTACAATAGAGTTATAAAAATAAGATAATAGTGGTAGTTTAACAATTATCCAGCAATCCAGGACTGGGAAGCAAACTTAACAACAATTATTGTTGTTTAGTAGACACTGGTTCTTGAAATGTTTAAGAACTGATTTTCTTAACCACTAGGTTATGAAGTGCTGCTAAAAAAAAACAGTGATGTAAAACTGATATGTCATACATTGCTCTTTGTTGTTTGACCTAGCAAACACAAGGAGATTGTGAATTGTTAATCAAGGTGTGTGTGCAGGCGCTTTAACATGCCGCTTCCCGTGTCGGCCTTCTTTTTAGGCGTATACTGTCACATGATACTAATGCACAGACACAGCGAGATGTGTACAAAGATCATATGTCCTGCTAGGCATTGCCACTTGATACTATCACACATAATAGAAGAATTTAACCGATGAGTCAGTTTCAGTCCCACTGCATCGCACCTTGGGCAGGTGTCTTCTACTATAGCTTTGGGCTGACCAAAACCTTGTGAGTGGATTTGGTACACGGAAGCTGAAGGAGGCTTGCGTGTATATACATATATATATGATATATGAGGGAGTTACGTCAGTTGACGTAAGATAATAAGTATGCACTCTGAGTGCTCAATTCGGTATTCTGCTAAAACTCCGGTTCAATCCACAGCTAGAAATCGCTAAGGTGGCTGTGTTATATAGTCAGTTAATAGCAGTTACCCTCTGAATGTGTAGATATATTATGAAGTGAATGAGTGGGCGGGTGGATTGGTGGTGCTCAGCAGGGACATTTGTTTTAGTTTAGAATATGAAAATGAAGAGTCTCTTTTTAGTTTAAAATAATATGTAAATGGATTTTTATCATCTATACCATCTTTATCATTCGGATATGTACATGCTGGCAATTCTAACGGAAATTCTACAACCCGTGCCTTCAATCCCGGAGATTACCTGGATAGTACATGCACTTTCCGATGGATTATAATGAGAACTAATCTCCATCTTTCAACATAAGAACTCGCAATATAAGAACCTTTTGAACACACTTGAACTATACATATAACCCCTTTCCCTCCTCTCTGATGAAGGGATACCCGGCTTGTGAAATCTTCGCTCATTAAGACACTACAGGATCTTGGATATTCCAGAAATGGCTTTTATAGACTTTCCATTTTCATATCATTTTAAACTAAAATAAATGTCCTTGTTGAGTGTCACCAGACCACTTGCTTGTTCATTTGCTTCATAATATATATATCTATATATATATATATGTGTGTGTGTGTGTGTGTGTGTGTGTGTATATATATATATGTGTGTGTGTGTATATATATATCTATATGTGTGTGTATATGTATCATCATCCTTTAACGTCCGTTTTCCATGCAAACATGGCATGGACAGTTTCACCGGAGCTGGCAAGGCGGCGGTCTAACACCATGTTCCAATCTGGTTTGGCTTGGTTTCTACGGTCAGATATGTGTACATGTGTGCCTCCACAGACTATGGTCACAAAACTTCATATAAGGTGTGCCTCTTATCTCCAATGGTATTTTCAGAAAGATAACTATATCTTACTTATGTCACATTTTACATATGTTAACTGTAAAAAGAGTTTGTATAATATAACAATATGCATTTGAATTCTGTCCATCTTTTCCCTCGCATTGAGTTTTTTTTGCATTGCTCCATCTATATTTTTACTCACATGTTATTGTAATTCATATTTTTTTAAAGTCAGAATATGATTTTTACCATTTAAGAAACTTTGAAATAAATATATAACCTTTAAAATACGTCCTATAACTAAAGGTTTTAAACCTTTTGTAGCCTATTACAAAACGCTTCCCATTTCATCTTTTTCACCAAAAAAAAAAAAAAAGAAAGAGAGAGAGAAGAAAAAAAAGAAGTAACATCTAATTATTTTAATTCAACAAACATTTGCTCAGACATTTAATTCCATCCAGCTTGTGCTCCTTTACAGATATTTATGTGTACCAGTATCGCCTTATGCTAAATTTTTATCAAAAGTACTAAAGAAGGCAAGGAATTCTATAATGAAATTACATTGGACCATGATGCATCATCAGTCATATATTGCTCACTAATAACTCAAACACAATATCCTATTTATATTTTAGTTTCAATAAAGTTTTTTTTGAAAATGTGTTTAAACTATAAGTATTCTGCATGGTTTCAATTATTTATTTGTGACAAAAATCAGAACCCTTCTAAATACCAAACTAACCACCCATCCCCATAGTGGCCCCTTGTGGTCTCACAATGCCCACAAGGGGTGCTAATGTTCAGGTTAAAGAATTATTGTCCTAAACAGTTTTAAATGTCCGACTTCTGTATTTCATAACTCATAACAATTTTGAGATTAATTATTTTACTTTCTTTTGTACAAGAATATGAGGCTGCATGGCCCAGTGTTCCTGGATCAGGTGGTGCGTTGTGCTTTTGAGCAAAACACTTCATCTCGTGTTGCTCTGCGATCACTTCGACATTCAGACAACGATGATTTGATGGAGGGAGTGAGTTAATGAACAGCACAAACATTTGATGATGATCATCATCATCATCATCATTATCTTCTTGGCATGGGTTGGACAGTTCGACCAGAGCTGGCAAGCTGGTGAGCTGCATCAGGTTCCAGTCTGATTTGGCATGGTTTCTACGGCTGTATGCCCATCCTAACGCCAACCACTTCAGTGTGTGCTGAGTGCTTTTAACGTGAATTAAATCATTCGTACAGGATGTTCAGCAAGAAATTGCAGAACTCCCTTTCTCGGGCTACAAGAAACTACCATCATCATCATCATCATCATATGTTAAATGTTGCAAAACAAGATGTGTGTGTGTGTGTATTGCATAATAGGTTAATTTAGTTCCTCATGTTACTTAAACTTTTGTGGATGGGAAAAAAAAACATGACTATCTCCTTAGACATTTGGAAACAAAATGGAGAAAGAACAAGATGGCTTCTTTCTTTAAACTCCATTATTCATTTTTATTCCTATGGATCCCATTGATTCCTGTTTCACTTAAATGAACCCCCATAACCATTTGATGTTTAAAAAATCCTATTATTATATTTTTATAATTAAGTTATTAAGAATTGTATACAAAACCATTGTGAAAATATTTTTGTCTATTGTAGAAGTATAACCATTTTATTGCAGATAAATTTTAACATCAAAATCTTATATTGCCCCCCCACCCCCTAGGTCATGTGGACCCTGGTTGAGAACCACTGAGTTTAGATCATGCTGTTGTGGTGACAACACATCTAAAACTCCACATGGGTATGAATGGTGCTTTAGTCAATAAAGCATGGTATTTGATGCATCAGTGACATCACTATCTTGAGAGCTAGGGTGGTAAGGAATGGCTTCTAGGTTACGGAAAGTGTTTAACATCTGATGGTCAGTTACAGCTATGTGAATGTAATGATATTTTAATGACAATAGATGAATGCCACTTAGTTATCAGCGGGAGGTGTATCTGTTGGATCATTGACATGCAGGTAGGGGTGATCTCTGCATTGTATAGCCAAACCTAAGGTGGTTGTGCTGCCAGACATGGTCTTAGTTAATAACTGAAGATGCACTAATTAATTGTATTACTCACTTAACTGGCTCCAAGTAACTAACGCTTTTGGCTTCAGCAGAGCACAATTTTCTATTATCTGTTCAGTGGCATGGAAAAAGCCTCCAGTGTATGCTGTAAAGTGGTTGGCATTAAGAAGCGCATCCAACCATAGAAACTATTACCAAAGTAGGCACTGAAGCATGATGCAGTCCTTGAACCCATTAGATCCAGTCAAATTGTCCAACCTATGCCAGCATGGAACATAGACGTAAAATCATGATGCTGATAATAATAATGAACATGCTACACCAGAATCAGCTGCCAATCCTTCCAGTAGGGATGGGATTCTGTGGTTTTGTAGCCATGTCAAAACAATGGTGAACCTTTTTATCCTGGTGTTTCAAAATTTTAACTTCTTTAACATCCCTGTTATTGGAATGTCTCTTACATGTTTGTGTGTTTAAGCTTTAGATAAATACTTCTATGATGGCAGCTGACCTTCCAATTGAACTAAGCAAACATATGTTTCCATTGGTTTTTCAAATGGCTGATACTATTTGTCTGTCACAGCTCTTAGCAAAAGTCGTGTCATTGTCGTTGTCATCATCATCACCATTTAATGTCCATTTTCCTTGCTGGTATGGATTGGATGGTTTGACAGGAGTTGGCAAGCCAGAGAACTGCGCCAGGCTCCATGTCTGCTTTGGCATGGTTTCTGACTGGAAGCCCTTCATAACACCAGAGTGTTCTGGGTGCTTTTTATGTGGCACCAGCATCAGTGAGTTCACCAAGTAACTCACAGGATATGACCCCCTCAACTGAGTGGTGGGTGGGGGTAGGGTTGTGCCAGGTGATGAGAGGTTCAAGTACGATAGAGGGACAGAAACAAGTGCCTTGTAGAGGAGATACATGGCTTCTCTGTTTTGAAAAGAGAGAGAAGATGGTGGTCACCATTTATTTTTGGTGATGGGACAGGATTTGAACTCAGAATGCACAGAGGTGGAACAGATTTCTTAAGGCATATCATCTGATGTTCTAACAATTTTGCTAGTCCATCCCCCTGGACTGGTAGTTTTTTTTTTATTGACCTTGGCAGGATTTGATCTCACAGTGTAGGGAGTCAGAACAAATACCACAAGGCATTCTATCCCACACTCTAATGCCTCTGTCAATTTGCTGCCTTGAAAACTTAAATATTTATAGATGAGGTTTTGTAACATGATGAGGCAGAGAGAATTTGTTTCTTTTTTCAAAATCTATCACATGTCATCTAAAATTCCACAGAGTGTCACTACAAGCCCCTGGATGACATTGGATTTATAAAGGAAAATGGAGCAATAATTCACAAACTGAAGCAAGAGGTAGGAAATGCTTCATCATGGAAATACTTTGGCCTTTTCCCCAGAGATGTCTGCTATACAAACTGAGAACAAATACCAAATTCTTAGCAGGTTTTCTCATTCTTTTGTTTAGTGTCTGATTCTTCATGCTAGCATGGTTTAGACAAGGAGTTATTTGTATAGCTGGATGCTCATCCTGTCACCAACTCTTATTTGTTTTTCAAGTAAGGGATTTTTTTTAATTGCCTGACTTAGGAGTATTATGACAAATGAAAAGTAATTATTTTTCTTGTGTTTAGAATTGGATAGTGGAGAATTTTCCTGTAAGACAATGGTCAGAATACATTGACCTGTTTCCAAACATTGGTGCTATGACCAAAATTGACTGTTCTAATGTATTTCTTCTTTTATCTCTCTCCATATCCACTCTGACCCCTCCCTCCCCCCCAAAAAAATTGAAACAGTTTGGTTTGTAATCTTAGTTATACATGTATGTCAGTTCATGTCTGTATGGAAGAGCATCCAATCATAAAATCCTGCCTCAAATAAGACCTTTTCCAACCCATGCTAGCATGGGAAAATAAACATTAAATGAATAAACAATATATCATCATCATCATTGTTTAGCATCTGTCTTCCTTGCCGGCATGGGTCGGATGGTTCAACAGGATTTGACAAACCAGAGGACTATGCTGAGCTTTAATATCTGCTTTGACATTGTTTCTACAGTTGGATGCTCTTTTTTAGGCCAACTACTTCACAGAGTGTACTGAGTGAGCTTTTTTTGTTTTTGTGACACCAGTACTAGTCAGGTCATCAAGTAACTCGCAATACAAGAGCCTTCAACTGAGTGGAGGGTGTAGTATTGAGAGGGGGTGGCTTTATGCCAGGTGATGAAAGGCTAAAGCAAGATAGAGGGATAGGAACAGGTGTCTTGCTGTAGAGGAGATACATGGCTACCTCAGCTGGAAAGCAAGAAAAGAAAAAAGATAGTAGTGATAAGGTATCTGGGTGAAGCCTCAAGGTAAAAGAAGGTGACTATAAGAGCAAAGTGAAATAGAGGCACGGACAGACAGTGAGTGGGTAGATACATTTACAAGAGTGGTAGATATATATATATATACACATGTTTCCTGGTATTTGGAGCTCCTACTTGAAGGGGTTTAGCTGACTGTATTCATCCAGTACTTTAGTACTCTGCGCCAGTTTTATTTTGCCATCAAATGCTGTGCCGACATACAACTGTTACAGACTGGACTTATTTTTTTGGGACACCGAAGAAAAGGTATTTATCCGCATAGAGGTCAGCTGCCCTGCTGATGTGAATATTCCTCAAAAATCAAAGAGAAAAAGGATAACTATGGACAATTGCTTTGGTACCTTCAGTTTCTATACCCAGATTATAAATTCACATTTATACCAATAATAATTGGTGCACTTGGTTTTGTTAGAAAATGCCTTAAATGACATTCTGCAACGCTAGGGTTTTCAGAAAAAGAAATCAACCAGCTAACACCCATATTACAAATACAATCTTTAAGCGGAACAGTAAAAATATGCAAGACTTTTCAAAAGTTTAAAATGTGACAATGTTTCTGCTATCAAAATTCCAGTGACAGAACTTTGAATTTTTGTTAGAAACCAGTTCCTTCCTTACAGGAAGACAAATAATTAAAAATAAGAGAGAACATACATAGATACGTCACACCATCTGTCTGTCGCTCCCATATATATATATTTAGAAGGTTGATCATTATGGCCAGTCAGAGAGTGACTATTGGTTTCACACCTATAAAGCGCTTAGCTGTATAGGCAACTCATCAGACTCAAATGGCTGCCATCATAGAAGTATTTATCTAAAGCTTAAACACACACAAACATGTAAGAGACATTCCAATAACAGGGATGTTAAAGAAGTTAACATTTTGAAACACCAGGATAAAAAGGTTCACCATTGTTTTGACATGGCTACAAAACCACAGAATCCCATCCCTACTGGAAGTATTGGCAGCTGCTTCTGGTGTAGCATGTTCATAACCTCTTTACAACTGGAGAGAGGAAAACATCATGGTCAGTTAGTTTTGTAAACAAGAAATGTATCTGGAATGAACCCTTCAGGCAGGGTTTTAGGCGGGACAGGGTTATCTCCTTTACATCAGTTCCTACTGTGACTGTTTATGAAGCTGGTAGTGTGCTCCTATTTGGTAAATGGGGAACTTTCCAAGCTTGCAACAGGAAACGTCTCTGATTAGAACTTTGACTAAATACTTCTTTTGTTCAGGATTCTTGCTCTCTCAGTCAAGCAAAGCTTACATCGTTTGCTCCTACTGTTATATGAACCCAGTTATTTGAGGAGTTTCCATTTAATTATGTATGGTGTGCTCCCTTCTTCTAAATGCCAGGGACATGATGTGGCACCTCTCTAGTATCCTAAAAGAGGAACTGTTATTGCTTAAAGGCGCTGCCTGTGGAACCGACATATTTCCATGTCTGTGCACTTGATGTGTTCCAGCTGCTGTTGCCACTGGGCCCGATGTAGACACTGTCACCATTGTTATTGTTGCTGCACTCGCTGCTGTTGTTGCTATTCCTGGACGTGATTCTGGTGTTGCAGTAGCCGCCATGTGTCATCTGCATTGTTGGTGTTGTTGTAGCTGTTGATATTACTGCTTGATGTCAATTCTTCCGACTTTACGTTCTGAGTTCAAATGCCGATGGGGTCGACTTTGCCTTTCATCCTTCCGGGGTCGATAAAGTGAGTACCAGTTACGAACAGGGGTCGGTAAAATCGACTACTTCCCTCCCCTAAAATTTCAGGCCTTCGTGTCTAGTATAGAAAGGATTATTATAGAAGAAATATTCAAATGCCACCGGGGTCGACTTTGCCTTTCATCCTTCCGGGGTCGATAAAGTGAGTACCAGTAACGAACTGGGGTCGGTAAAATCGACTACTCGCCTCCCCCAAAACTCCAGGCCCT
Organism: Octopus rubescens; assembly: GCA_027564515.1. NCBI lineage: Eukaryota > Metazoa > Mollusca > Cephalopoda > Octopoda > Octopodidae > Octopus > Octopus rubescens. The sequence continues at coordinate 35,747,207 of JAOPUL010001697.1, forward strand.
CGTGTCCAGTATAGAATGGAATATTACGGCAACATATATAACTTTAATATCACGATTTCAGCTCGTAATACTAATATCATATTCTCTACAATGAACTTCGTTTAGCTACATTTATACAAAGCCAATATTATTCTACCGCTTAAGGCGGCGAGATGGTAGAATTGTCAGCACCTCGGACAAAATGCATTTCGTCTATCTTTACGTTCTGAGTTCAAATTCCGACGAAGTCGACTTTGCCCTTCATCCTTTCCGAGTCGATAAAATAAGTACCAGTTGATATCTGGGGTCGATGTAATCGACTCCCACCCACCCTCGAAATTGCTGGATTGTACCAACATTTGAAATCAATATTATTTTACCGCTGTAATTCTACATAGTAATTGGTGAGGATTTATAAAGGGATTATCACTAATTTAATACTGTTTGGGTTCTGTTGTATTATCAGACAAAAAAAACGTTAAGCAAGTTCGTATGCTCCCTTTTCCAGCATACAAGACGAATTTTTCAGATAAAAATTTACCACCAAAATCGCTAGGTCAACATATACTCTATGGCGATTATGGAGGACCAAAAATTGCATGTGAAATGCAGCAGGAATTGAAAAGATAGTGAGGATGTTTCAATGTTTACATCTTCACACTCTATACTTCGTCAATTTGTAGTCCAGAAAATAGGGTATTTATGTATAACACGTTACTACCTATAGTAAAGATCTATTCGAATTTCAAATTAATTTCATCACCTAATTCCACAGGGACAAGCATGGATGGGTGGTTATAAAGTTTGCTTCAGAAATAATTTGAGTTAGGTTCAATCCTATTGCGCGGAACTTTGGACATTTGCTCTTTTCTACAGCTCCGGGCATATCACTATTTTGTGAGTCATGTTGGTAAACAGAAATTATGTGAAACCTTGTCATACACATACACACACACACACACACACACATACATAAACATATATGTATATGTTGGGGGCGTAGATATATGTACATATTATTGTGTGTGTGTGTGTTTAAGCTTTCCCTCTCCTCTCCACATGACAACCTATGTTGTATCTTACACATCCCCGTAACATAGCGGTTCGGCAAAAGAAACCCGATAGAATAAATACCACGTCCAACATAGAAGTACTGCGGTCGATTTGTTCGATTAAACCATTTCATGCCGTGCTTCAGCATGGCCGCAAATCAATGATTAAAACAACGAATAAAAGATAAAATACACAGACGTAGACATTTTATTCATAGTGGAATAATATTCCATTTTGGTGATTCTGTTTATATTTTGAATTTGTTGTCGTTTTCTCAATTGTATTCTCAGACAGACAAACAAAAATAATATAAACATGAAGCGATGTAGAATTTAAATCTGTTTGTAATTTTAAGATTTATAAATTGATAGATTTTAATCAAGAAATCTTTTGATCTGATCTAAATATCACTGTATCGACCGGAATATGGGATGTTATTATACCTGGTTGGTCACAATACTTCACTTTGCTTTCACATTCGAATTAGCATGAGCGCCAACCCCCAACCCCCATCCCACTCCAAACCCCGCTGGCTAGACGGGTAGGCTAACTTTCTCTCTGAATTGAACGTCAGTCCGTCGCAGGGTGTTTACCTAGTTATAGCTGAATGGTCTGGACCATCATGAAATGAAGTGTTTTGATCTAGAACATAACGTTCGTCGCCGGTTTGGTATTAGAAACCAAGATCTTCCGATCGTGAGTGTGTGTTGTGTGTGTGGATAATATTTATAGGCTTTGAAACGGCTGTAGCTCTGTTTTACAATGATTAAATAAATCTTTAT
>JAOPUL010001697.1:35948858-35960185 GCA_027564515.1 Octopus rubescens
GTCTGGTTTGGCTTGGTTTCTACAGCTGGATGCCCTTCCTACCGCCAACCACATTTACAGTGCGTGCTGGGTGCTTTTAACGTGTCACCGGCACCGGGCTCTCGACGCTCGCTTCCCATACCATCCACATTTACAGTGAGTGCTGTTAACGTGCCACCGGCACCAAGCTTTCGACGCTCGGGACGTCGCCTCCTGTGTTGTATTTGCCTTGTACAACTCGCTTCCCGAAATACTGACCAGAGACAAATTGAGAATCGTATTTTGTCTCATACACGACGCTCAGCATATATATATATATATATATACACACACACACACACACACACACACACACACACATCTCACACAGCATATGCATACACATAGTTGATTAAATTAACTCCATCCCTAGACTGGTACTTTGCCTTCCAAAACTGGCCCCAGAAAGATGAAATGCATAGTTGACCTCCTACAGAATTTGATATTAAAAAGATGAAAATAGATAAAATTATGAAAGAAGAAAAATGAAAGGAAGAAAATAATAATAAATCAACAAAAATGAAAAAGATGAACAAATAAGAAAAAATGGATGACAGGGATGGAAAGAGAATGAAATAAAATGAAATAAAGTAGGAAAAAATAATTATTCCAAGTTGTAGAAATACAAATGGTGAGTACTCCAGCATGGCCATAGCCTACTAACCAGAAGCAGTAAATTAATTTTGTGATGGTTGGATTTGGATGGAAAAATAATTTTTAGAGACATAATAAAAACTAAATAGAAATCTTCCCCTAGCAACAGTTCATAGTAACAAAAACGAAGAGAAGTAATACATTTACTTTACCTTTTAGCTGTTTGTATACTGTTTTGATAGGATCCAACCAATGCTATAGAAATAAAGAAAAGAATTTAATGTAGAGCAAGTAATAACAGTTTCTTTCGTGTTGGTATAAGACTCTAAATTTTAAATAGTGGGGAAGGAAAAATAGGATGCTGCGAGAGCGAGAGTCGTTCATGCTTTTCTCAAAAGCATTAGTGGTATCATAGAGGTGTGTGGAGTTAAGTATAGAGGCACATAGTTATTAAGCCTGCAGTGGAGTACTATCATAATTTTGGAATCAGTGTCAACATTTATTTGGTTAATACAATTTCTATTGGAACAATAATAATCTCATTTATAAGTATCACATGATGCCAAGACAAGGAGATACAAACCTCGTGGTTTGGGTCCGTTCCCACTGTGTGACCATGTGAGCAGGTGTCTCCCACTATAGCCTCACACTGAGCAATTTTTTTCTTTATTGGCCACAAGGGCTGAACACAAAACAAATAGGGACGACATGAGAGACAAGTGGGGTTAAGCACAATATTCATGTACAATAATAATAATCCTTTCTATACTGGGCACAAAGCCCTGAAGTTTTCAGAGATGGGGATAGTCGATTCAATCGACCCCAGTACTTAACTGTTACTTATTTTATAGACCGCCTTTAATAATAATAATAACTACTACAATAAACTGAAATTTGAGAGGAGGGGGAGGTTGATTACATTGACCCCAGTGCTTGACTAGTACTTAATTTATCAACCCTGAGAGGATGAAAGTCAACTTTGGTAGAATTTGAACTCAGGGCATAAAGAGTCAAACGAAATGCTGCTAATGTTTTTCGCTGCTGCTCTAACGATTCTGCCAGCTCACCACCTTAATTAATGATTGTAATAATAAAAATAATCCTTTCTACTATAGGCACAAGGCCTGGAATTTTGTGGGAGAGGGCTAGTTGATTACATGACCCCAGTGCTCAACTGGTTCATATAAGATAAAAGGCAAAATCAACCTCAGCAGAATTTGAACTCAGAATGTGAAAACAGAAGAAATGCTGCTAAACATTTTATCCAGCATGCTAACCATTCTGCCAGCTCAACACTTAAATAATGGTTTCAAATTTTGGCACAAGGCTACCAATTATGGGGGGAGGGGGAAGTCGATTGCATTAACCCCAGTCCTCAACTAGTACTTATTTTATCGACCCTGAAAAGATGAAAGGTAAAGTCAACCTCAGCAGAATTTGAACTCAGAATGTAAAAACAGATGAAAGGATGTTAAGCATTTTATCTCAATGGGTAGTCTAAGTTTAGATCTGATGACAGGATATAAAGGAAATGTTTCCCTGATGAGGAACGGAATCACAGCCTTCTTCAGAGCACTGTAAAGGGAGGTAGAGGCAGCTCAAAGTCCTAGTCCAATTCACCACATCACTGGTGCCTTAGATTAAAAAATGTACAGAAGGATCTCACAAGACACCCTTTTGTCCTATCCTAATGACCATTTGCTGTTCAAATGGATTCTGGTGCATCAGAATTACTCTCAACATATTTATTTTTTATAAAGACTTTACACTTTTCCTGTCATAGACAACACCCGTGCCCAGAATATTCACCAAAACCACTTTACTCTGTAATACAGCCTTTCTTGCATAACCAGCAATGAATCGTGAAACTTGGAGTAGCATGAGAGAGTAATTTTGGTAGTATAATAATTACTTTGTTATTGAGTACTCTTTCTTCTTTAGAAATTCAAATATGTGTGTGTGCATTTGTATGTGTGAGTGCATATATTGTCCCAAATTTGTTAACTAGTATATGGTTAGATATGAATATCTATGACAAATTTAATACCAAATAGAATTTAAAACTGAGTGACAGAAGAAAAATAGAGAATAAAGAGATAAGAGAGAGCAGGGGATTGAAAAATAATGAAAGAGAGAGAGAGAGAGAACGAGAGAGAGAAAGAATTGAATTGAAAGAGAAATAGTTAGCTTGAAAGCAAGAGAGAAAGAGGAATTAAAAGAAAGGGCAGAGAACTGAAATAGGAAGAAAAGCACTGAGAGGGAAAGAAATTGAAAAAAGTTTCGGTTTTTTTTTTTTTCATTTTCACTCTCTATTTCATTGTCGCATCAACAAAAATATCAGAATAACTTTAAAAATGAATATCATTTGAAAAGAAACTATACAAAAAGCCCACTAATGTGATAAGCAACACTTAGAAAGCAGAAACCCAGGAAATTACAACACAAGTTTACTGTTTTGATTTATTGTATTTCATCAGATTGCACATGTTTACGTAAAACTGTGACAATTTTCATTGCTCAAGTAGGTGTCTGTTCGCTTGCTTGCTAGCTAATTAGCATTTTATCTTGAAGCTTTCGAAGAACTGTTAACTAGTGCAGAATTAGTGCAACTGTACCAAAGAAAGTTGTATAATTCACTGAACAAGACTTCACAATACAAATATTACTGAAAAAGTCATTTCCCGTTCCAGCCTTGAGAAATCTACAAGTTATGTGCGAGACAGAGGTGACAATTCCTGTAGTTCTTCTAGATAGTAAGTAGTGTCTCAAGTTCTAGGATTCACAGGGCTGGTTATCGAGTTTCCATGGTGTGTAAATAACCAAGATCACAACATTCCCCTTGAATAGGATGCCTGTCTGTTGCAGGGCTACACGTTTACAGCTGAGTGGACTGGAGCAACATGAAATGAAGTGGTTTCTTCAAGAACGCCATGCACTGCTCGACCCAGGAATCAAAACCACAATCTTGCAACCATGAGTGCAACACCCTAACCACTAGGCCTCAAGCTTTTACTCTGCTAAGGGTAGTCATGAATAAGTGCAGGCCATGAGAGAGAAACAATTTCAATATCATCATCATCCTTTAACGTCCGTTTTCCATGCTAGCATGGGTGGGACGGTACCACAGGAGCTGGCCAAGCCGGAGCCTGCACCAGACTCCTGTGGTTTTTTTTTGGCAGGATTTTACAGCTGGATGCCCTTCCTAACACCAACCACATAACAGTGGGAAATAATCCTTTTTAGAATTTGGACAAAAGAATTACAGAAGTCACTCACAGATTAGAGTTTGATTAACTAATGTTTACAGCTTTGAAAGTTCACACATCTTTCATTTGTGTAATTCAATAAGTTTTTAATGGTTGTATATTGATTTTTGTGTTTATCACTGAACTATAAATTGAATTTGATGTATGTTATCAGCCACACTAATTGTGGAAAGCAGCATCCATTTTGTACAAGAAAACATGAAACCACAATGGCTGCAGAGAGTTTTGAATTCCTAATTTCAGTACTATAAATTCATTGCTGCTGCAAAACAAACCAATTAAACTTAATAAAAAGTAAAGAACAATAAAAACCAACCATAGTTAACATATCTTTTCCTTCATCTTTAAAATGTGTCAACACTTCAGTAATGTTGCTTGTATATAGTTGTATATAGTTACCAAGGTGTTACTAACAAGTGAGTAGAACTTGGTAACATGCACAATACTTATGCTAATTGTTTTAGGTGCCTATATAGTCCTGAGCAGACACCTTTTCAGTCCTCTCATACTTGACCCAACATAACATCCAAGATGCGACAGCTGGAAGGAGAGAGGGCTGTACCAGTACCCTGGCTGGTGCTCATTTCATCTGAGTAGCTTTCAGCCATGCGAGATGAAGAGCCTTGCTCAAAGTCACAACACACTACCCTGTCCAAGAATTGAACCCACAACCTTATGACCATGAACTGACCAATTTAACCTTTAGGTCATACACACCTTGTAGTCATGTTGGTATTCCAACATTATTTTCCAAAGAAACACCATCCCAATCCTATAAAATGGTTCATGCCATATACTTCTTCCAGATTCCATCAAAATCACATCCACAAACTGAATTTTTCTTTATCCATTGACAATTTGGTTTAATTCACCCACTTTTTACTTAAGTTTTACTTAATTAATATTAGAATTAATATTAGACATTAAGACAGAAAAGAGAAAATAGATAGGTTACTACTTTCTGTCCTATGCCATTTGGCATTGAAAATCTAAGCAGTTAATTAATTCATAACTTTTAGAACTGACTTTTCTTTCTGCTCTTATATGCCTACTCAAATAGCATTTAAAGGTCTATCAGAGAAAAGGGTCTTGGTAAAAACATGTCTTTCTCTCTCTCTCTCTCTTTTATCTTTCCTGTCTACAAAGTAATTTTCATTAAACTAATAAGTGTGAGAGAGAGAGAGAGACAAATTCCTTACATTGCTGAAAAGTGACAAATTATTACAGAGCAAATTAATTAGATTAAAGTTACTTGGAACTTAAAGGACCAAGATTAAATTATTTAAAATCTTTAGTTCAGTGTTGCACCGCTAGTGGCAACTTGTTGCTTTCATGATATCAAAAGAGACTAATACTAATTTACTGTCTCTATATCTACATGTGGTGAAGGTATATGACCTAGTTGTTAGAGTGTAGTGCTCACAATCACAATATTGTGGGTTTCATTCTTGGAATACATGGTAAGTTGTGTCCTTGAGCAAGGCACTTAACCCTTTTGATACCAACCTACGTAAAACCAACTCTTTTTCTATTATATAAAACCTCCTGTTTTAAAGTGATCCAAATTTAAACCTTCCATCAAAACTTAATTTATGTTCTAAATACTAGCTTAATAATCATTTCTTATTTTGGCACAAGGCCAGCTGACTCCAGTGCTCAACTGGTAAATATTTCATCAACCCCGAAAGATTGAAAGGCAAATTCACCCTCAGCAGAATCTGAACTCAGAATGTAAAGATGGACAAAATGCTACTAAGTATTTTGCCCAGTGTGCTAACGATTCTGCTAGCTTGCTGCCTTAAATACCAGCTTAATAAGGATAATTAACTAATTTCGTTATTATTTTCAAAATTAATTGAAGCAAAGGCAGTGTATGTCAACAGATATATGGTAAGCAAAGGGTTAAATTTAATGTTGCTCCAGTCTACTCAGATGAAATGAAAACCAACCAAAATGTTGCAACAGCAGCCTCCTCTCTCTCTCATATATATATATATATATATATATATATATATATCCTTCTCTCCCTGTTGAGTCATCACATCTTGGATGTTTTGTTGCATCAAGAATGGAAAGGCTTAGAGGGTGTCTATATCTGTTCATGACAACATAGGTACCTAAAACAATTAGCATAAACATGGTACATGTTAATAAGCCACACCCACTTGCAAATGACAGCTATGTGGGAGGTTTGGGGGAAGGGAGGGTGTACATGTATCTACATGTAGGTTCCAACAACAAAATTGCAAGAGGCAAGCTGCATTGAAAAATATGAGGTCAGTGAAATTTTTTCCAAATTCAGTTAAAGATATTCTATACTTGATAATTTGGTTTTTATATAACCAAATTGTCAAGTATAGTATATCTTTAAATGAATTTGGAAAAATTTCAGTGACCTCATATTTTGGTTTTTATATGGTATAGTCAGATTAGGAAGAGCAAAATTCATGATGTATTCTGCAGAAAACTTCAAGACTAAGGGGAAGGAAAAGGGAGAAAGAAACTGCAGTTCGTGGAATGTCCATAGATTGGATGCCTCGTCTGAATGCTTACAATAGAGTGAACTCTACAGAAGACATCCACAAGCTAGGTGGATGGTGTTAAACCAGACAACAAATATATTTTCATGGTGTAGTCAGTGGAGGAAAGGCAGAGCCCACGAGCCTTTATGGGGCTGCTGAGACTGGTGAGAGGGAGTGAAGAAGATACCCTAAAAACAAAACTCTGCCCTGAATGCTTGTAACAGAGGAGACAGCTTTACTAAAGGATTTGAAGGCTAGATGGTGGTTTTAAACTGGGTGAAAGATTAAGCTTACCAACCAAGTAAGCTACGGTGGGATTTGAACTTAGAATGCAGATAGCCAAAACAAATACTGCAACACATCCCATCTGACATGAACAATTTCACTATATTCCAGCACCCTATACTGGTACTTTATATATTGATCCTTGGAAAGGATGAAAGACAAAGTTGACCTTGGCATGGTTTGAACTCAGAAGGCAAGATGTAGGAATAAACACTGCAAGGCATTTTGTCATTACTCTAATGATTCTGCTAATTGAGGATTAACTTGACTAACTCTTACAACCCAAGACTAGATATAATCCCTTCTTCTCTGTCCCTCAGTATTTAGAATGTCATTGCCCCACCGAGGCGGCATGCAGGTGGGCTCAAACAAAGAATCATGCGATTATGAACCAAACTTTTTAACCATACAATTAGGAACCATAGAGGAAGAGGAAATGCTGTCTAGCAGTACCAACAGGCCTGGTGTGCTGCACACTTATTCAAGATGCGACAGAAGAGCATTTGTATGCACTCATCAGTCACATCTAATGCTTTCCCCAGCTAGTTTTGGTTTGCTGCTGCTCTCACTCTACTAACATATGGCAAAGAGATATAATAAATATAGTAATATAGTATTCCTACAAATCTAGGACTATTACAAAACAAAGTGAAAATAAATTATAGATATATGCACACACACATACACATTTATATATATATATAATTGATTCAAAGACGATGTATTTAATAGAAATATGGTAACAAAAGAGTTTATGCACACACACACTGGCACATCTAAATGGCTTATATTATATTGAAGCTACGATTATATATATATATATATATTTATTATAAGAATTGTGTGTGCGTGGTTGCGTGATAAAATGTATTAAAAAGGATATAAAGAAACGTACACAATGCCAATATATATATATTCATATCATATATACAAAGGACTGCAAAAGGTAGGTATACTGTAAGGATTATACTAGTATTATAATAGGGGTGCTAGGATTCATTTAATATGGTATTGAGCTCCTCTAGGTTGATCTACTCTCAATTTTTACTGCATGAAAGTGAAGATTTTGGAGGTGGCCAAATGACCCTCTAATGGAGGATTTTCACAGATTCTGAGTCTTATGATTCATTATTGTCTTGTGAGTTAGAAAGAGAAATAAATGTATGTCATTGGTAATAGAATGAGGTCGATCTACAGATTACATCTTGAAACTGAGTCAGTCGTTAAACAAGTATTTTGGTCATAGAGAGCATAATTCCTGTGATGGTATATAAATATACTATGAGCTGTCAGCACCCCTGCTGTTAGATGACATTCATACTGACTTGATTATCTGCATTTCTTTTCCATCATATTTAATATTTAACCCTTTGGCATTCAGATTACTCTGAGGAGCTCAATACCATCAAGGTCATTATGATAGCAAATTGCTGTTCAAGAAGAGTATTGATTTAACTATAATAATAATCTTTTCTATTACAAGCACAAGGCCTGAAATTTTGGTGGATGGGAGCAAGCTGATTACATCGACCTCAGTGCACAACTGGTACTTATTTCATTGACCCCAAAAGGGTGAAAGGTAAAGTCAACCTCAGCAGAATTTGAACTCAGAACCAAAAAAAAATGGATGAAATGCCGCTAAGCATTTAGCCTGGCATGCTAATGATTCTGCCAGCCCACTACCTTAATAATCCTTTCTATGCTGGGCACGAAGGCCTGAAATTTTGGGGGAGGGGAGTAGTCAGTTTTATTGACCCCAGTTCGTAACTGGTACTCACTTTATCGAACCCAGAAGGATGAAAGGCAAAGTCGACCCTGGCGGCATTTGAACTCAGAACGTAAATTGCTTCTAAGCATTTCTGCCGGCGCGGTAACAACTCTGCCAGCTCGCCAGAAATTAGGGCTGGTGAAGGTGTAGAAATTCTCTGACAACCACTTCTGACTCTTTCCAGAGGTATGGCAAGGAGCCAAATCCTGCTGCCACACATATGGCTTTCCAGTAGCAACCCTCTCCAGCAGCTTCACATAGCTGTCTGAATTGAGCCTAAGGCCCTGTTCAAAGATGTAGTGTGGTGTGAAGTCACCCTTACTGGAGGCACACCCAAAGACCATCACAGTTTGAGGGAACTTGGTTTTCATGATGTCCATGTCACACTTTACAGCCTTTACAGGGTTAACAGAACATTGAGCAACAATCATGATGTTGACATTTTGAGACCCCGTGTAAATCACAGGTAACTCTTTGCCGATATCTGGATGGCTTCCAGTCCTCCGTGTCAGCTAACTTTTTCTCAACTACAACTTTAATCTTTATGCTCTCCAACGCCATTGACTGTTCACCAATACATCAAGCTGTTCCTGAAAAAAGAAAACATAAAAGAATTACAAAATTTAGCTCAAACACCCTATATATATATATATCGGCAGACAATCAACTTCTGTCAAATCGGACCAAGGAAACAATGTTTTCCACTGGTCTTTTCAATTGCTATTACTATCTATCGGTCGCAACTCCAGGTAGAAGGAGCAGTGTGAAATAAAGTGTCTTGCTCAAGGACATAACGCATCACCCGGTCCGGGAATCGAACTCACAATTACATACATACACACTATTCAAGACCAGAATATACATATGCATGCATATATATGTCGTATTGTTATATAAAACACTAAACAATAAGGAATATATATGCAATACAAATAATATAATTGCTAAGATGGATAAGAACATTACAAAGAAAACAAGTAATGAAAATAATGCAAGTAAAGGTAAATACCACATAATAAAAGAAAGTGTAACCTATAGAACTAACATAGAAAGTAATCTAAATTCTAGTAAGAGAAAAACGATCAATACCAAAGACACACCTATCTGCAGTAGAAATGAGATATCCAACATAAGAAATAACTACTATGTTGATAAAAAAAAAAAATATCTATCAATGTAAATATAAATCTCATGAAAACCAACAAATGTCATGCAAACAATGGTAGCATCCTGGATAACCATCCCTTGAATATGACTAAAAACAAAAAGAAATTGACTAGGAAATCTAATGTGACCTGGTATAATCTTCCATATTTGATGTCACTGAAAAATAATATTCCTAAAATGCTCTTTAACATCCTTAAGAAAAACTTTCATCCCTTCACAGATACCATAGACTATTTAATAGATCCACAGTCAAACTATCATACTCCACTATCTCAAATTTGGTAAATAACATAGCAGCTGCAAACCATTATAAAGGAAGGTCAAAGAACTCAAAAAGAACACTGTCATAATTCAAAAGAAGAGAATACATCAATCTCAAATACTAGCAGTAGGACTAACTCAGAATGTATACCTGGAAGAAATGCCACTAAGAATTTTGCAGGGCATGCTAATGATTCTGCCAGTTTGCCACCTTTGTTATATAAATGATAGCACCAATGTCATAAATAAATGACAATGTCATAAATAAATGACAACAACAATAATAATGTTGATAATGATAATTATAATGGTTGTACTAAAAATAATATTAACTATATCGATTATAGTACTTATATATATCGTCTTCCATTCCAACATCATCATCATCCTCCTTTAACATCCATTTTCCATGCTGGCATGGGTTGGATGGTTTGATTGGAACTGGCTGCACCAGGTTCCAGTCTGATTTGGCTTGGTTTCTATGGCTGGATGACCTTCCTAATGCCAACCACTTTAAGTGTTCTGGGTGCTTTAATGTGCCATCAGCACTGGACTCTTGGCACTAGTGATTTTTATATGGCACTATCACGAGTGCCTTTTATGTGGCACCATCAACATAGAAAAATGAAAGTAAAATGAATAGCAAATATTTATGTGCTTTGCAGTGCCACTATATCCATCTGTTTTGCATTCCAGCTCACCTAACTATTTTGATCATCTTAATGCATTTGGTAGAAACTTATTTATGAATTGCTTCCCAATGTCTCATGAATTAAAGTAGTTCTTATTTGTAAGTTTATACCCAAGACTGAGGTTTGTTGGGTTTGTTGAAATGTCAGATTCTTTTATTTATGTTGGTTGCAGCAAATCTGCTGCAATTATCATACAATATTGGTTTCAATGCCAACACCCTTAAACTTAGAGATAAGATCTGTTCAATTTATTCAGCTATAAGGATCAGTTTCTTTCTGTTACTCTTTAATACAGGTGTCTTTTTTTATTTTCATTTTTTTTTGTAAGTTAGTTACTGGAGGAAAGGCAGTGACATAACCTTTGCAGAACGGTAAGATTGGTGCAGTTTATGCCTATCCCAAATATGTGCATGTAAACAAAAAAATGTGGACAGGGAGATAATTAGGACAAGAAGGTGGGATAGTATGGTCTGAATACATGCAGCAATGAACTTTGCCAAAAGCACCCAGTAACCATCTGCTGGTGCTAAATTGGGTGGTATGTTAGCACCCCTCCCACCAATATATAGAAAAGGCTATGGATGTTATCAAGATACCAACACTTTTCAAGTTGTTCAGCTTGAAAAGGGGGAAAAAGAAGGGAATTTGGACATAGACAAATATATGTTCCAGGTGGGTTAACCCTTTAGTGTTCAAACCGGCCATATCTGGCTCAAATATTCCAGCTGTTTTATATTTAAACTGGCAAGATTCA
>JAOPUL010001697.1:36099998-36110181 GCA_027564515.1 Octopus rubescens
AGATAGATAGATAGATAGATAGATAGATAGATAGATAGATAGATAGATAGATAGATAGATAGATAGATAGATTCTTTCAGGTTCAATTCGATGAGCGTGATGCAGCACAGAGATGCAGAAGGTCGAAGCTGAGGAGTAGTAGTAGTGGCGTTATCGGCGTAGAAGCTTTTGTGTTTGGATGTGTCACTATAGAGATTCGTTTTAGTAGTAGTGGTCAGAGAGAGAGAGAAACAGAGGCAAGCAACAGCAGAGCAAGGAAATCTCCCAGATTCAGCAAGAACGACGACAGAGTGACGTTACCAGAATAGTTCAATTAGTGAAGAATCTATAAATAGATGTTTGCAGCACATTGGCACTGCCGATTGGTGTCGGAATTTCCCAGTGCAGGCGACTTAAGCTTCGAAAACACTTCCTTGCCAACACTCTTTTCATTGATTCTGCAACTGGAAACTATTCAGATATAATATCATTCAATCGTTTCCTTCTCTTTCTTTCTGTGTCTTCTCTCTCGTTACTGCAGTATTCCCCACCACCGCCACCGCATTCGTCAAACTTCATTTGATCTGATATATTACAAAGAGCTTTCAAATGAGAAAAGCGAGAGAAAAAGAAAGAAAAACGATGCTCTCCGTTACACTTTCACCTACAAGAATGGGACAGCTCTAAGAAAAGAACTACTTCACAGCACTTTTCTTTATATCTATCTCTAAATAAATTTATCTATATTTGATCAATTGCACAACGTTAGTACCAACACCATAAATCATTATTGACAATACTCTCATCTAATTGATTTCCTTTAGCTAGGTACGAGACGATTGCTGCGCTCGTACCTAAACAAGGTGGTGGTGGGGAGAAATCGATTGCTTCGATGCAGTAATTATTTATACTTCTTTTATCGACCGTCGTCACCGCTCCTCCCTCACAGAAACGAACTCGACAATAGCAGAATTTGAACTCAAGAACAGCTAAGAACGAAAACAAAAAAGCCACAGATTTAGAGAAGAAATGGATGCGATTGTGAAATATTCATGCTTTTCCCGAAGGTATTAACGACGTAAGTGAAATGAATTAACTGCAACTTGGAAATAATTAAATGGGAGGGACAGTAAGAATGTGTGGCAAGCATGCTATTCTGAAAGATGCTACCGATGTTAAGTTGAAAGTAACCCTAGAAATATATAATCTGACAGTGATACAAGATAAGGGACGAAGATTATAATAAATGTTTTGAATGGAACCCTATTACATACTCATCCTGGGCGTATGAAGAATAAAGACGATCCACCCCGTAAAAGGATAGTCCGGCGCCCTAACATTTCTGCTAAAACATATCTCTGCGGTATGATTCTTAAATATTATTGGAAATTACTTATGAATGAATTAAATGCTAAGACTTTCAATGCAATGCAAAATGTCATTAGATATTATAAGCATCACTGAGATAGATAAGGCTTGTTGCTTTTTTGATAGATAAGGCCTGTTGCTTTTTTAAAGTTTCATATTACTTGGTTACCAATTAACTGTTGGATTACAAAAGTAATGTACATACATACATACATACATACATACATACATACATACAGATGATAGAGAAATGATAGATAGATAGATAGATAGATAGATAGATAACACTCATAAAATGGCGAACTGGGATAAAACATGACCATCACTCTGAAGACGCAAGCAGAATGAAGCAGCACGCAGATCTCAAAACTTCTTATAATTTTAACATAGAACCATATTAGGATATTACCAAGATAGCCGTGATAAAACTGGATTTAGGTGAAATGAACTTTTAATCCAAAATGGATTCTATTCAAGGCTGGATTATGACCAACAGATACCCTAAGTACCAGACCTTTTTATTGTGTAACTGACAAGACGTTAAAACAAAGTTGCCCAATATGAAATTATATTTAAAATTTGTTTTTCTCCCAAGCCAACCAGAGCTCACAGTTATATTAAATATAACCGGTTATTGAATGTTTTTCTTTTAGTAAGCAACAAAAGTAAATTATTTATAACAGGGGTAAGAAGAGGGGGAAAATTCAAGTTTTCAACACCTATTTACTTTTTAAAACTTATTATATACCATTTGCATCCATGTATATCCGAAACCGGAAAAAGAAAAGTAATAAAACTCTGAAGGTGCCCAAAATACGTGCTACTTTTATTTACCACTGAATCCAGTCCTCATTTTACTCTAAATAATCCAAACAAACACCAGCAATGTCCAGACGACAAAGTGAGAATGTCTAAAGATTTGAGATGATATAATTCGACCAAGGTTAACTTACAATGAAGGAGATATGTATTGTAGACCGTCAAGAAAAAGGGGGGGGTGCTGTTGCGCTTTTCTGTCGTTACTTGAAAGCCGGTGTGTGGTGGACCTCGGCCGTTCGACGACGAAGATTCAGTTGTTTGTTCGAATTACTTATTTACCTTCTCCTGAAATTACGTGTAAGTGATTGGGCATTCCGCAGACAAGTGTACCCATAACGTAATTCTCAGGTAGAAACGGCGTGACAAAACAGCATCTTTAGAATTACAAGCCATCCGGCAGGCTTTTTACAGTTTCCGCCTCCCTAATTTCACTCACAAAGGTACGAGACAACTCAAGACTAAAGAAAATGACATTTGTCCAAGACGCCAAAAAGTGGGATTGAAACCGGGACATCGTTATAGCAAAGATAACTTAGTAACCACACACATACACATATAATCCTAATGCGTACAAGTTGATGGTTATCGGTCTTTTGAAGGAGTATTTATTTTATCCAATTAATTTTAATCAATACTATCAGAAAACGTAACAGAATGAAGTTCAAACACCTGTGTATAAACGATTAAAAATATATGTGAAACAGAACCACCAACTAAAATATCTGTCACCAACCGACATGTCAAGCACCTGTTGAAAATAAAATAGGTGAACACGTTTTTTGTTTAGTGTTGGCGGAAATACCTAACACCGGCCTACAAAATGACAATGAATATAGAAACAAACGAATAGAAGAACTGCAGCCGATATGCAAATAGATTATATAAAACACCTGAAGAATCGGTCAATAGCAACTAAGAAGAGAAGGGGGCGAGAGAAATATGGCGTAACAGCAGTTACAGAAAAGAAAGAATAATGTAGTTAGTTATCGAAATATAAAGAGATATTAACTTTATATCGTCGAAAATTATAAAACTTCTATATCCAACGGAAATCGATTAGGACATGCATATCAAAGCCATTGATAGATAGAGAATTAACAGTGGTGGGGACTGTATGCTTGGGAATAGATTTTTCTCGTAAACTAACTTCGGTGAATTTCTTCAAGGAAAATTTAAAGCTTATCTATTTATCGTACTATCGTGTTTTTTTTGTGAGGGGGGGGGGCTGATATATCTTAAGCATAATCGTTCATAAAAAGGTAGCTTGTTGCGCCAAATTTCAGGCTATTAAGAAAAAAGATCTATAGTACTATAAATAATTTGATAAGTTTTAAATTGTTTTTAAAGAAATTCACCGAAGTTAGTTTACGGGAAGAAAAATCTATTCCCAAACACGTAGTTCCCTAACACTATTAATCATCTATCTATCAATAGCTCTGATATGCATGCCCTTATATATATGACATGTCAATTCATAATCGACTGCATCCATCTTCCAGGAAAAGAAAACTAGCCCTTGTATACTAACTACTAAGGAAGCTCCTTCAATTTTTTTCTTTTCTTGCTTTCGCATTCACACACTCCACGCACATTGAATAAGGCAATCTTAGCGTGGTCGCTTGGCTTGCTAAAAATAACAGCCAAATTTCCCATAAATCACACCCTTACATTCTTAACAAAAAAAAGGTAACTAAGACTACATTAGATAATGCAATATCAGATACACGATGCCCGAAAAACAAAAGCAATAATAATAATGGTTTCAGATTTAGGCACAAGACCAGCCATTAATAATAATAGGAAGGTCGTTGCTGGAACTTTATATCATAGCTAGGCTCGATCAAGGCTGACCTGGGGATAAGCAGCAACACGTACACACAGACTGAAGAGAATAGACAAGTAGAAATCTGGCTGATAAGAAATCAGTCACAGAAAGAGACTTCTAAAAATAGGAAAACGCCAGCAGAACAACAATTTTCTATTTAAATGTGGCTGGGTGAATTATATCAGTATATTAAATGACAGACAGTGCTATATATATATATATATAGATAGATAGATATGACGAGTCGCCTATACGGTTAAGCGCTGTATAGGTGCGAAACCAATGGTCACTCTCTGACCGGCCAAAACAGTTTACTTATATATATTAGGTAAAGGGCACTCCCTTGCAAAAATCGTTGAGTGGGTTTCTCCATTATTATAAAGGGAGATCTAAGAAAAATAACATACACACACACATATATAGATAGATATATATATATATATATATATTAGTCTATCAGGGTTTGACAAGAGGTAGATAAATAATGGGGAAGAATGGCAAAAATTAATAGCTTTAGTATCAAAGAAGGTGGGACCGTAAGAAGAATTCAACAAGCTACGCGTGTGTGCGCTCGCGCAATCTATTAAATGTAAAATCAGCAGCCACACCTGAAGATGCGAACGAAAAACAACCCATTTAAAATCCCCTGCAACAGATTTCCTCTCTAGACAGTAACAATAACCATTTTAAGAACAACGAAGAATATATATAAATATATATATATATATATATAGGGCAAAGAGAAACTGCTTTTTTTTTTCTTTTCTTTAATTAAATATATCGAACTTACCTTAAAATTTAGTTGGATAGGTTCGGAATCATCTAAGAACCTTATAGTGCACTGGTATTCCATCTCCAGGTCGGATTTGCTTGACTTTTTCTTAAACATCTTGGCAAATTAATTATTTTCCTTGTCGCTTCTTCAACTATATCAATGTGTACAGTTGTTAAGATTTATTAGAGACACATGTGTTTGTGATTAAAAGAAAAAAAAAAGCGAATAACACTTTCTTTTTCTTTCTTTTAATTATCTCTCAAGAATATATGCGTGTATATTCATAAATAGCTATATATATCTATATATAGCTTCTTCCTGTTTCCTTTTATCTATTTATTTATTTAAGGGGGGTGCACTAATTAAAGCCGCTAAACCGGCATGACAATTAAAAAGCACGTAAACAGATTGCAATAAATCATAAAGCAAGACACGTCTAATGTTATTATGTCAACTCGATTTGAAGCAGCAAGAGAAGCTTTTATGCTTAGCTGTGCCGTGGTGCTGTGCTTAACCGCTTACTGTCACCGTCCAAGCAACTACCTTTCTTGATATCACATGATGACTGTAGTAGCAACTGGCTGCTTTGCCTGTCTGCCTTATCGCCTGCTGCTAGTTGCGCTTCATAAATGACGTCATTTCCTCTCTCGCTTTACCAGACCGGGTAACGCACCGATTTATATTCTATTCCTATAATAATCCTGTCATCTTAAAATAAAACAGACTTGATGTCTGCATTACTATAAATATTATTTCGAGAACATTTATTTATGATAATTATATAACTTTTCATTTTTATTAATGCTTCACTTACGAGGAAAAAGAACACTTGCTCACTTTAAAACTTACTTCTGCTTTCGAACTAAACCGGGTTATAGCAACGGCTTCATCAATACTTAATCTTTCCATCGTCTCATTCCGAATATTCTGCAAGAGAAATTTCTTCCACCAATGTCTAAAACAGCATTTCCTAATCTTTTTAGCGTTGGAAAGCCCTTGAAAATTAGTCTTTGACTCAGGGAGCTCCTACATAAAAAAAATTATAATACATTTTTTATTAATCTTGTTCTTTCCATTTCATTAAGTTACATAAGAGATTAAAGGAATCATAAATAAAACTGTCTTTGAACGGTCTGGCTAGCAAATACTACAAAAAGGGTTTAAGAAATTTTGTTTTAACCAACACCTTATTAAGACCAAATTCCCTTACAATTCCTTATTAAGAGGTCATTTCCTCAATAAGATTTCCCTGCTATCAACAGATGACAGGATTTCAACTCCTTCAGAAATATGCCTTGGATGTATAATAAAATTGCAAATATAGAACGGAACCTAAAACTGTATCCACATTTAAGTAGCTTTTATTGTTAAAACACTAAACAAACTGCTCAGCAGCATTTTGTTCATCTTTACGTTCTGAGTTCAAATTCCACAAAGCCAACTTTGCATTTCATCCATCAGGGTTGATGAGATAGATACCAGTTGAGCACTGGGGTTGATGTGATCGACTAGCCTCTCCCCTCAAAATTTCAGGCCTTGTGCCAATAGAAGAAAAGATTATTTTTTGTGCAGCCTCTGATGACCTTTTTCAGAACCCTGTGGCCATTTTAGCAGCATTATGGGACCCCAAGCAAATCAATACACTGGGCCCTATAGTATTTAGTTATTGACTGAGAGCCACAAAATACATAGATCATAACTGGGCCTCTAAACCTATGAGGCTCCCAGGCAACTGCCCAGGGTGATCATGTCTTAAGACAGCACTGGTTCTGGAGAACTCCAGTTGGGTAACTGACCAAATGGTAAGTGTATTGTGGTGAGTTCAATACCTGGACCAAGCAGTGCATTGCATCCTTCATTTCACTTGTCCTTGTCAAGAGCTCAGCTGAAAACATGTACCAGCAACAGCTACAAGCTAACCTTACAATAGACTAGTGTCCCATCTAGAGTGGAGTCTTAAATACTCAGGACACTGGGCTAAGATAAGCCTCTAGACGAACTTTATAATATATGTGTGTGTGTGTGTGTGTGTGTGTGTGACTGCACCTATACATATAGGTGCAGCTATGCCATATATATGCCAGTGACATGTTAAAAACACTTGTGCCGGTAACACATTAAGAACACTCATGCTGGTTGCACGTTAAGAACACTCATGCCAGTGGCACATTAAAAACACTCGTGCCGGTGACACGTTAAAAACACTCGTGCCAGTGACACATTAAAAACACTCATGCCGGTGACACATTAAAAACACCTGTGCCGGTGACATGTTAAAAATACCTGTGCCGGTGACATGTTAAAAACACTCGTGCCGGTAACACATTAAAAACACTCGTGCAGGTGGCACGTTAAGGACACTCGTGCCAGTGGCACATTAAAAACACTTGTGCCGGTGACACGTTAAAAATACTCATGCCAGTGACACATCAAAAACACTCGTGCCAGTGGCATGTTAAAAACACCTGTGCCAGTGACATGTGAAAAAACACTCAAGCTGGTGACACGTTAAAAACACTCATGCCGGTGACACATTAAAAACACCTGTGCCGGTGACATGTTAAAAATACCTGTGCCAGTGACACGTTAAAAACACCCATGCCGGTGACACGTTAAAAACACCCATGCCGGTGACATGTTAAAGGCACCCGGTACACTCTCTAGAGTGGGTTGGTGTTAGGAAGGGCATCCAGTCATAGAAATGGACTGGAATCTGGTTCAGCTCCCCGGCTTGCCAGTCTCCAGTCAAACCGTCTAACCCATGCCTGCATGGAAAACGGATGCTAAATGATGATGATGATTTCTTGTTTCCAGTGAGGGGGCCTCTACATGGTCACTCAACCTGAAAGAAATAGCTGCTAAATTTCTCTAAAATCATTGTCAGAAGGAAAGACATTTTGGGCAATGTAGTCTTTGAGATACAAAAAGATACATTGGGCATAGATCTGCCTAAACAGGAATGACCAGAGACAAAACAATGACTGCAACAACCAATACGTGGGAGCTTATGGTTTGTGATTGCTTGACTTGCTAGAAATAGTACCCAAATCTCCCTCACATCATGCACTACCTTCTTATTTTCCAGCATACAAATTGACATAGTCTATGGTGTAAACATTCAAACACTATTACTATCTTTCCAAATCTTGCTGTATTTCACATGAAAGTTTTCGTTCTCTAAACTTGTCTTGTGCATAAGTCAACTTACCCTTTTTGGCTCTAAATTTTGGTCTGAAACATTTGATTTGTATGCCAGAAAATACTGTGTGTGTGTGTGTGTGTGTGTGTGTGTGTGTGTGTATATATATGACGGGCTTTCAATTTCTGTCTATCAAATCCACTCACAAGGCTATAATAGACACTTGCTCAAGGTGCTGCACAGTGGGACTGAACCCAACCATGCAATTGCAAAGCAAGCTTCTTAACCACAGAGCCACACCTGTGCAAAATTAGAATATTTTTTAAAAAGTTCACTTCTATCTCTATTTCTCAGGCTTGTCATGCTCACATCATACAGTAATCATTGTGTATATGTAGTTGAAGAACTGACCTATTAATTACATGGTTTAAGGGTACAAATTGTACTATATCTATTGTATCTTTTTAAAATCTGTCAGCAGCTGAAAATTGGATGTAATTTCATATCATGATTGACAAATTAGTGTTGTGAAGAGACTTCAAACTATCATTATCATCATCATTTTACATCTGTTTTTCTATGATTGCATTGATTGGACAAGAATGTTCGAGTATAGCATCTCACCATTTCTTGAAGTCCATCATCATATCGCATGCAGGAATAGAGAAAACTGCTAATCTTCTTATGTATATCATGATTTTGACAAGTGGATGTTCTTCCTATTGTCTACCTCTTTACTACTTGGATTGAGTGTATTTTATTGTGCATAAATCATCATCATTTAATCTCTACTTTTCCATGTTCGCATGAGTCAGACGAAGTTTATTGAGGCAGATTTTCTATGGCAGAATGCCCTTCCTGTCACCAACCCTCACCAGTTTCCAAGCAAGGTAATATTTTCCCATAACTAAATACGTTTTTCACAGAAGATTGGAAACAAGCAACCTTGCTCGTATGACCATGATGTACATTTATAATCATCGCAAGATGTCTAAACACGGATACACATACATGCATATGCATATGATGGGTTTCTTTCATTTTCCATCTACCAAATCTACTCATAAAGCTTTGGTTAGCCCAGGGCTATAGTTGAAGACATTTGCCCAAAGTGCCCATCTAGTTGGGAAAAGCTTCTTAAACAAAAGAATACTTGTAAATATGTGTAAATATTTGTTGATATATTAATGTACATATTTGAATGAACTTTCATAACTGAGATTCCTTATTTTCTTCAATGACATTTATGACCATACTTGGTTAATAAACTATCCTTTCTTGTACTGTGTACTTGCTGTACAGTATATCATCTCTGATCTTCATCTTGTGTCATCTGCAGGCCCATTCTGATAACTAATCCAACCACTTCATTTGCTTTCATACTGTTGTAGTGATTATCTCATGTTATGGTGAACTTCAATGTTTGTGGACAGCCCATGGTGGCACATGTATTTCATCATCGATATTCCATCATCTGCATGACCACGTTTTTACAAGCTAGGTTACATCATGATCTAGTTAGGAGACATATGAAATTTGTTTTGTTATACAATTCAACAAGCAATGAATGATTGCCATTTTTTAGTCTTCATAGCCAGAAAGACTAATTTCGCAAATTTTTAATAGGAGATATGTAAATACTTGAATTGTCACACATCATTATTTAGCGTCTGTTTTCCATGCTGGCATGGATTAGATGATTTGACTGGAGACTGGCAAGCCGGAGAGCTGCACCAGACTCCAGACCGTTTTGGCTTGGTTTCTACGGCTGGATGCCCTTCCTAACACCAACCACTCCAGAGAGTGTACTGAGTGCCTTTAACGTGACACCAGTGCATAACCAAACAAATTAATCACAGCATCATATTATCATCATATCTCTCTCTCTCT
Organism: Octopus rubescens; assembly: GCA_027564515.1. Lineage (NCBI taxonomy): Eukaryota > Metazoa > Mollusca > Cephalopoda > Octopoda > Octopodidae > Octopus > Octopus rubescens. The sequence continues at coordinate 36,109,794 of JAOPUL010001697.1, forward strand.
CTCCCTCTATATATATATATATATACACACACACACACACACATACACCTTGCTTTGAAAACAGGTATGGGTTGGTAACAGGAAGGGCATCCAGTGTCCATAAACTCAGTGTGACCTATGCAAGCATGGATAAATAGATGTTAAAATTATGGTGAGGATATATATATATCTTTTATTTGTTTTAGTCATCAGACTGCGACCATGCTGGGGTACCGTCTTGAATTTTTTGTCGAAACGAATCGACCCATTACTTATTGTTTCAAGCCTGTTTCTATCGATCCCTTTTGCCGAACTGCTAAGTTACGGGGACATAAACTAACCAACACCGGTTGTCAAGCGGTGGTAGGGGACAAACACAAACACAAGGACACACACATAGATATATACA